>ML421822.1:0-82396 GCA_005239525.1 Nicotiana knightiana | reverse complement strand
GGGGGGGGGGGGGGGGCTGCACGGAGAAATGGAGCTGGTGAGGGAGAGAGAGTGTGAGAGAGAGGGAAATTATACCTTATATGATTAAATTAGAGGAGAAAATAAAAAAAATGGAGCGGGTGGGGGAGAAGAGGAGAGAGAAAAAAGCTAGAGGAGAAATAAGAAAGAAGAAAAAAAGAAAAAACAGGTTCGGGCTATCTTACAGAAAAAGATTTGCGACTGATTCAAATTTGAAATTTGAATTTTCAAATTGCGATTGATTCGATGGCAAATCTCATTGACAAGTCAGACCTCGTTTTTATTGCAGATTCCGACCAAATCTGTCGAAATATTTAATTTAATGTTTTGAATAATTTTTGTGATTGATTCTGTCGCAAATCATAAAAAATATTTTCACAGTATTTTTCGCATAATTGAGCGACTGAATCAATCGCAATTTTGAGTCAAAAATTTAAAAAAAAAAAAAGTAACATATATTTTTAATAAAATTTCATGCCGAATCAATCGAAGCGATTGTATTAAATCGGACGGAATTATCTAATCGCAAATTTTCTATTTTTTAATAGTGAAAATACTGACCGAAATATTTGATACGACGTATATAGGAATGTCATATCGACAACCAAACGAATATTCATATTATAAATGGATTTAATTTTTATTTCGGCGGTACAAATAATTTGTAATCCATCAGTACATTTTAATTAGCGGTAAAAGGTCTGCATAGGTTGCCAAATTATGATAACTACGAACAGTTTTCCGTTATCGGTTAAAACGAAGAACTGTTATTAAGACAGATCAAAAAATTGTACTCCAAATTAATGTTTAACATCAATAGTATATGATATTTTTTAATTTCCTTGGATTAAGTTATTTGCAATAGTATTAGTAATAGATAGTACTTCCCGTGGGCCCGACCTACTTAGCCCGGGCTCATGTGGGCCGGTTCCACCTTCCAGGACCGTTAAGCTCGGAATTGTTTGGGCCGGGACCACTTGGTAAAAATTACACGGGCGCCTTATTTGGTCGCCTCCATTTAACTTATACTTATTTATTTAAATTTTTTTAACTTGTACCCACTTTTTAAATAACTTCAGCCCCCTTTCTCCTCCTCCTTATCCTCCTTTGTTTTCTTTTTCTTCTTCTTCTTCTTCTTCTTCTTCTTCTTCTTCTTTCTTCTGCTGTTGATGGTGCTGCTGTGGAACTTCAGTTCATGGGATGATTGCCATAAATATATTTATCAGATTATTTAAAAATAAATTATAAATAATTACGTAAGTTAGTAGACAAAAACTTCAGCTCTAGAGCTGAATTTCGTCAGTTACAAAATAAAAACTTCAGCTCTAGAGCTGAAGTTTGCCAGTTACAAAACAAACAGTTACAAAAACAAAAAATTCAGCTCTAGAGCTGAAGTTCGCCAGTTACAAAAACAAATCGCCAGTTACAAAAATAAAAACTTCAGCAATTACAAACAAAAACTTCATCAAATAGAGAACAAAACTTCAGCTACTATGCTTAAGTTCATCAATTACAAACAAAAACTTCAGCTCTAGAGCTTAAGTTCGCCAGTTACAAAACAAGAACTTCGCCAGTTACAAAATAAAAACTTCAGCTCTAGAGCTGAAGTTCGCCAGTTACAAAACTCTAGAGTTGAAGTTCGCCAGTTACAAAACAAAAACTTCAGCTCTAGAGCTGAAGTTCGCCAGTTACAAAAACAAAAGCTTCAGCTCTAGAGCTGAAGTTCGCCAGTTACAAAAACAAATCGCCAGTTACAAAAACAAAAACTTCAGCCATTACAAACAAAAACTTCATCAAATAGAGAACAAAACTCCAGCTACTATGTTTAAGTTCATCAATTACAAACAAAAACTTCAGCACACTTGGTTCAGTACACTTGCTACTTCAAGCCCGTCTACTAGAATGCTGAAGTTTTGCGTGATTGTCTTTGCTACCTCAGCCCCCTATGCTGAAGGTATGCGAAAAAGCGGGTACACTTGTAATTTTTTTGCAAAGCGGGCACAAGTTAAAACGTGACACAAAAAGCTAGTATAGATGCAAATGTCCCGACCACTTGGGACTGACCCGCCAGAGCCCAGGCCCGTTTGGCCCCGCCCGCTTAGCCCATTTAGGCCTGGGCCCGGACCACAGTACAACCTTAATTGTAAAAATTGCGCGGGGCACCCTATTTGGTCGCCCTCATTTAACCTATACCCGTTTTTTTTAAAACTTTTAACTTGTACTCACTTTTTAAATAACTTCAGCTCCCTTTCCCTCGCTGAGCTGAAGTTCACCAGTTAAGCTGAAGTTCGTCAGTTATAAAGGCAAAACTTCATCATACGGGGCTGAAGTTCCACAGTTATAAAGACAAAACTTCAGCTCTAGAGCTGAAGTTACCTAGTTACGATCTTCAGCTCTAGAGCTGAAGTTCCCAAGTTATAAAGACAACAACTTCAGGATACGGGGCTGAAGTTCCCCAGTTATAAAGACAAAATTTCAGCTCTAGAGCTGAAATTACCCAGTTACGAATTCTCAAGTTATAAAGACAACAACTTCAGGATACGGGGCTGAAGTTCCTCAGTTACAAAGACAAAACTTCAGCTCTAGAGCTGAAGTTTTGTCTTTGTAAACTGGGGAACTTCAGCCCCGTCTGCTGAAGTTTTTGTCTTTATAACTGGAGAACTTCAGCCCCATATGCTGAAGTTGTTGTCTTTATAACTTGGGAACTTCAACTCTAAAGCTGAACTTCGCAAGCTACTTCAGGCCCGTCTACTAGAATGCTGAAGTTTTGCGTGATTGTCTTTGCTACTTCAGCCCCACATGCTGAAGTTATGCGCAAAAGCGGGTACGGGTGTAATTTTTTTTACAAAGCGTGTATAAGTTAAACGTGGCACAAAAAGTGGGTATGGATACAAAAGCCCCACCTTAATTTCACTTACGTAATTCTATTTTTTTTACTAGTTCATTTAAAAAAGAACGATTTTCAATATTTTAGAAGTAATTTAAACTTTAAATTTATTAGTTTTTTCTTAATAAGATGTTTCGAGTCATACAAAATTCATGGCATTTCTAAGATTACAAACTTACAAAATCTTGTAGCCACAAATATTATGTTATGTTTGACAAATTGTATACCATATTAAATTATGTCACATAAATTAAAATAAATTGAGTAATAATAATAATTAACTATAACAAACATGATTTGAAAATCTGATATTATATCATTTAACTACATCACATCATTTGAAGTGCGGTCCTTTTGGATACCTCGTGAATATATTCGGAATATTTTGTGCATTGGGCTGCTCGTTTTTTTAAAATTAATTCAACAAGTTACATAACATCAATGGCTTAAAAGTTTTTGTGGTATGTAGGGTGTTCAACGATCGGTACGGTACGGTATTTAGACATTTCGCTTCAGTACTTTTGGTATTCGGTTTCGTAAAATGCTATACAGATACCGTACCGAATTAAACTCGGTATGATTTGATTTTTCTCCTTTCGATTTTGATTTATTCAGTTTGGTAACTTTGGTTTATTCAGTTTGAATAATAACTAGTGCATAGAGTCATAGACGGTAATATTCTTAATTAAAGTACTCAAAAATATAAAACTAAAAACGTTCGTTGACAAAAGTTTTATCCAAAATTAAACCAGCAAATACTAACCTAGAGAGAAAAAACCTAGAGAAATTTTTTGTTACTTGCTTAGAGTTAATTGATGAACTTAGAGAATAAATCAAAGTAAAATTTTAGATTTCTTATATTTACATTATAATTAATAAAGTGTGTATTATGTAATATAATATATATTTTGATACGATATTGGTATTTCGATATTTCATTTTAAAATATCAAATACCATATCTAATATTATTTTTTTTAAACTTAAACTAAATACCAAATCGAATACCAAAATTTTTGATTTCGATGCAATAATTCGGTATTTGCCGTGCACGGCCCTAGTGATATGTATATAGGTTGATCAACCCATGTAAATAGATAATACTGTACTCTAGTAGTAGCTCTTTTTGAAAAATTAATTCTATCTGTGTGTTGTAGAAAAATAAAGTTAGAGAAAATCCTTTCTCAAAGCCTAAAGTAGCAAATCAAGCAAAGGAAATATCGACACGTACGTACTTGAAACAGAAACATAGATATCTCTTGACCATTGGCAGCGATTAGCGTACCTGTCTTTTGGTACAGTAATTTCCAGTAACAGACTGTCATATCCTTCGAACTTCGAATCAGGAATTAAAATGTGATTTTTTTATTCAAAGAATTAAAATATGTAAAAAAAGTAATCGGTGACCATAATATATATAATGCCTTTTTAAAAAAACATTATACCTTAACGACTGGCCCTTTTGAGATGCGCTATATTTTGAACTTCAAAAAAACGGGAAGGTATAGCGCCTTATATTAAGACGTTATAGTATTGCGTCCTAATATAAGGCGCTATACCCACATAAAAAGTTGTCCAGTACCCTTCCCCACCAAACCAGAAGCTCCCCACCTCCCCTCCCCTCCCCTCCCCTCCCCCCATTAAACAAAAGAAACAGCGTTCCCTCCTTCCCCATTTTTGACCAAAAAAAATTCGAGTGGAGCCTATCGGTCCCACAAAAAGTATATATTCTCGATCCCACATCCTAGCTAAGGCGTTATCTCGTAGTGAGTTGCTCATTCGACTCCAAATCACCAAATCTTCAACTTTTCAAAAACTTTAAATTGAGGTATTCCGACTTAGTTTTTGTTAAAACTCGTATAAAAAATACATATTAGTTATTTTTAATGTGCTCTACGTTATGTTGTGATTATTTTACGATATAATTAATTTGTTATTTTTTATCCGGACTATAGTATTAATATGCTAAAAAAAATAGTAAAAAGGAGAAATTGTTATTAGTTGTTAAAAAGATATTAATTAGTTACTTTTTACTGTGGTATGTATTTTCGTGATTGTTTGTGATTAAATTAATTTATTGTTTTTCTCCGATTTAGATTATTTATTTGCTAAAAGACTAATAAAATAGATAAATCATTACTTTAGATCTGTGTAGTGGTATCTTGTGGCTTAACGTAGTGCTTATATTTATAATGTAGTGTCCTTTTAGCGTGGTAAAATGTAGTGTCCCTTAGCGTAGTATCCTTGTAGTTATTGAAATTAATCATTTAAGTATCTCTTAAACCCAAAAATATGTCAAAAATGTTGATAGTTCAAACACAAGCTCTCTCCAATTCTAGTCAGCAAACGTAAGAAAATAACATGAGAAAACAACAATATTTGTCAAAATAAGTATTTTTATATGAATATTTAATAATTAAATACGGTATAGTTATGCAAAATTAATTGTTTAATTTTATTATAGTAAAAAATAAGTGAGTAACAAACAAACATATAAAATAATAAAACTAACATATAAAATAATAAACTAACATATACAATAATAAACTAACATATAAAATAACAGCCTTGTTGAGTGATAAATCGAAAAAATTTGCTTATTATGAACACAAGAATTCGGATACCTTGGTGCTACTGGGCCTCAAATATTGAGTCTGGAACCAAAATATGAATATTTAATAATTAAATCATGTATAGTTATGAAAATTAATTATTTAATTTTATTAATAGACAAAAATAGGTGAGTAACAAAAAAACATATAAAATAATAAAACTAACATATAAAATAAGAAAAAACATATTAAATAATAAACAAACATATAAAATAGTAAACTAACATATAAAATAAGAAAAAACATATTAAATAATAAACAAACATATAAAATAGTAAACTAACATATAAAATATTAAAGTAACATATAAAATTATAATATTAAAAATGTATCAACATAATTAACAATATAGTAAAAATATCGAATAAATTTTAAAAGTAAAGGTATTGCAATATATTTAAGCAATGAAAGAGAAAAATACTTTAATTAAGATTGTTCAATTTACAGTAGTCGTCATGGAGGTTCCGCCTTTGCATCCCGGACCTGCCTCGCTAGAGCTACTGTTGCTACAGGCCGAGCATAGGTTTTCCTACATATGGGAGGAGCAGTTATTGGCCCAGACATTCCGTGCTAGAAGAGTAGACGATATGTGGGATTTTCTTAGGGCCCACCATCTCCATCCCCGTATTGTCAGGCACCTTCAGGATATAGGTTTCTATAGGATTGTTGAGATCGACCGGTTGCAACTGGATTGGTCGTTAATACGGCTTTGATAGAGCGGTGGCGACCGGAGACGCACGCATTTCATTTACCCATTGGCGAGTCCACTATCACGCTTCAGGACGTGGAGGTTCTGTATGGGTTGTCGGTTGATGGATATCCTATTGCTTTAGAGCTGGAAAATAAAGAATATCTTTTACATACCCGCCAAGTTTAGCAACTTTTTGGAAAATGATAAAAAGAAGGATACCCCTATTGTCACTCCAAAAAACGCTCCCTAATGAACTGGACAATCAATGGATTTCTACCAACAAAGAAAAAAGTAATAATCTGAATAAGGAATTTTTAAATCGACTTGAAGTTCTAGACAAGGAATCTTTTTCTCTCGATATACTCGAAACAAGGACTAGATTGTGTAATGATGATACTAAAAAAGAATACGTGCCTAAAATGTATGATCCTTTGTTAAATGGACCATATCGAGGAACAATCAAAAAACCGTTTTCATCTTCAATCATAAACAATACTTCGCTAGAAAATTTGAAAGAGAGAGTTAGAATAAATAGGATTCATACTATCTTTCTTCCGAATACTGATTACCAAGAATTTGAACAAAAAGTGGATACGGTTGATAAAAAACCATTATCAACGGAAATTGACGAGTTCTTAACTTTAATCAATGAATTTGGTAACGAACCAAAATCGAGTTTAAATTTGAAAGACCTTTCTTTATTTTCAGACCAAGACCAGGGAAGAGTGAATTCAGAAAAAAGAACAAAATTTGTAAAATTTGTATTCACTGCAATTGATCCTAATGGGACAACATCTGGAAAAAAAATCGATTGAAATAAAAGAAATCAGTAAAAAAGTACCTCGTTGGTCACATAAATTAATCACCGAATTAGAACAACAATCGGGCGACTATTAGAGGGCGTACCACTGGATCATCAAATTCGTTCAAGAAAAGCCAAACGTGTAGTGATTTTTACTGCCAACAACCAGAATAACGATCCTGATACCAAAGATACTGATACCGCAGATCAAGATCAAACAAAGGAAGTGGCTTTAATACGCTATTCGCAACAACCAGATTTTCGGCAAGGTATAATCAAAGGCTCTATGCGGGCTCAAAGGCGCAAAACAGTTATTTGGAAACTCTTTCAAGCAAATGTGCATTCCCCCCTTTTTCTTGACAGAATAACCCCCCCCCTTCTTTTTTCTTTTGATATTTCTGGACTGATTAAACCAATTTTTCTAAATTGGTCAGGTAAAGAAGGAGAATTCAAGATTCTAGAGTCTAGAGAAGAACAAACAAAAAGAGAAGAGAAAAAGGAAAAGGACAAAAAAGGGGAGAACAAAAGAAAGGAAAAAGCACGGATAGAGATAGCAGAAGCCTGGGATACCATTCCTTTTGCGCAAATAATAAGAGGTTACATGTTAATAACTCAATCAATTCTTCGAAAATATATTGTATTACCTTCATTGATAATAGCCAAAAATCTCGGGCGTATGTTATTCTTGCAACTTCCTGAATGGTCTGAAGATTTGCAGGAATGGAATAGAGAAATGCATATTAAATGTACTTATAATGGTGTTCAATTATCAGAAACAGAATTTCCAAAAAATTGGTTGAAAGATGGCATTCAGATCAAAATATTATTTCCTTTTTATCTGAAACCTTGGCATATATCTAAGTTGTACTCCTCCCGTGGAGAGCTAATGAAAAAGAAAAAACAAAAAGACGATTTTTGTTTTTTAACAGTTTGGGGAATGGAAGCTGAACTTCCCTTTGGTTCTCCCCGAAAACGCCCTTCCTTTTTTGAGCCCATTTTGAAGGGACTCGAAAAAAAAATTAGAAAATTCAAAAAGAAATATTTTATAATTCTAAAAGTTTTAAAAGGAAAAATAAAATTATTTCGAAGAGTTTCAAAAGAAACCAAAAAATGGCTTATCAAAAGTAGTCTATTTATCAAAAAAATGAAAAAACAAAAGTTTCAAAAATAAATCCAATTGTATTATTTAGATTCAAAGAAATAGATGAATCGAATGAAACGAAAAAAGAAAAAGATTCTAATTAGTAATCAGATAATTGACGAATCATTTAGTCAAATTGAATCTGGAAATTGGCCAAATTCTTCACTAATAGAAAGCAAAATGAAGGATTTGACTGATAGAACAAGTACAATCAAAAATCAAATAGAAAGAATTACAAAAGAGAAAAAGAAAGTAACTCCAGAAATAGACATTAGTCCTAATAAAACAAATAATATTAAAAAATTCGAATCGCCAAAAAATATTTTCCAAATATTAAAAAGAAGAAATACTCGATTAATATGGAAATTCCATTATTTTCTAAAATTATTCATTCAAAGATTATACATCGATCCATTTTTATCTATCATTAATATTCCCAGAATTAATACACAACGCTTTCTTGAATCAACAAACAAATTGATTGATAAATACATTACCAATAATGAAATAAATAAAGAAAAAAATAATTAAAAAAAAAAAATTCACTTTATTTCGACTATAAAAAAGTCACTTTATAATATTAGTAAGAAAAATTCACATATTTTTTTTGATTTATCCTACTTGTCACAAGCATATGTATTTTACAAATTATCACAAACCCAAGTTATTAATTTGTCTAAATTAAGATTTGTTCTTCAATATAACAGAGTGTCTCCTTTCCTTAAGACTAAAATAAAGGACTATTTTAGAACACTAGGAATATTTCATTCTGAATTAAAACATAAGAAACTTCAGAGTTATAGAATCAATCAATGGAAAAACTGGTTAAGACGGCATTATCAATACGATTTATCTCAGATTAGATGGTCTAGATTAATGCCACAAAAATGGCAAAATAGGGCTAATCAAAGTTGTATGGCTCAAAATCGAAATTTAAACAAATGGAATTCATATGAAACAAACCCATTAATTCATTATAAAAAAGAAAATGATTCTGAACTCTATTCATTAGCAAACCAAATNAACTCGTTAATTTGATTTATTTGAAGAGTCATTTCATTTTAACTTATATGTTTCGATTAAATTTTGATGAACTTTTTTTCACTTTCAGCAATTCATGGAAGAATGAATTGGTAAAAAATTTATGACTGCACCAACTACAAGAAAAGACCTCATGATAGTCAATATGGGGCCTCAGCACCCATCAATGCACGGTGTTCTTCGACTCATCGTTACTCTAGATGGTGAAGATGTTGTCGACTGCGAACCAATATTGGGTTATTTACATAGAGGGATGGAGAAAATTGCGGAAAACCGAACAATTATACAATATTTGCCTTATGTAACACGTTGGGATTATTTAGCTACTATGTTCACAGAAGCAATAACCATAAATGGACCCGAACAATTAGGCAATATTCAAGTACCTAAAAGGGCTAGCTATATCAGAGTCATTATGTTGGAGTTGAGTCGGATAGCTTCTCATTTGTTATGGCTAGGCCCTTTTATGGCGGATATTGGTGCACAGACCCTTTTCTTCTATATTTTTCGAGAAAGAGAATTGATATATGACTCTTCGAAGCTGCCACCGGTATGAGAATGATGCATAAGTATTTTCGTATCGGGGGAGTGGCTGCCGGTCTACCCTATGGCTGGATAGATAAATGTTTGGATTTTTGCGATTATTTTTTAACAGGGGTTGCTGAGTATCAAAAACTTATTACCCGGAATCCTGTTTTTTTAGAACGAGTTGAAGGCGTAGGCATTATTGGGGGAGACGAAGCATTAAATTGGGGTTTATCGGGACCAATGCTACGAGCTTCCGGAATAGAATGGGATCTTCGTAAAGTTGGTCATTATGAGTCTTACGACGAATTTGATTGGCAGGTTCAATGGCAACAAGAAGGGANCGGATAGCTTCTCATTTGTTATGGCTAGGCCCTTTTATGGCGGATATTGGTGCGCAGACCCCTTTCTTCTATATTTTTCGAGAAAGAGAATTGATATATGACCTCTTCGAAGCTGCCACCGGTATGCGAATGATGCATAATTATTTTCGTATCGGGGGAGTGGCTGCCGATCTACCCTATGGCTGGATAGATAAATGTTTGGATTTTTGCGATTATTTTTTAACAGGGGTTGCTGAGTATCAAAAACTTATTACCCGGAATCCTGTTTTTTTAGAACGAGTTGAAGGCGTAGGCATTATTGGGGGAGACGAAGCATTAAATTGGGGTTTATCGGGACCAATGCTACGAGCTTCCGGAATAGAATGGGATCTTCGTAAAGTTGATCATTATGAGTCTTACGACGAATTTGATTGGCAGGTTCAATGGCAACGAGAAGGGGATTCATTAGCTCGTTATTTAGTACGAATCGGTGAAATGACAGAATCCATAAAGATTATTCAACAGGCTCTGGAAGGAATTCCAGGAGGGCCTTACGAAAATTTAGAAATCCGACGTTTTGACAGATTAAAAGATCCTGAATGGAATGATTTTGAATATCGGTTTATTAGTAAAAAACCTTCTCCAACTTTTGAATTGTCGAAACAAGAACTTTATGTGAGAGTTGAAGCCCCAAAAGGAGAATTGGGAATTTTTCTCATAGGAGATCAGAGCGTTTTTCCTTGGAGATGGAAAATTCGCCCACCAGGTTTTATCAATTTGTAAATTCTTCCTCAGTTAGTTAAAAGAATGAAATTGGCTGATATTATGACAATACTAGGTAGCATAGATATCATTATGGGAGAAGTTGATCGTTGAAGTGATAATTGATACAACAGAAATAGAAACTATCAATTCTTTTTCCAAATTGGAATCCTTAAAAGAAGTCTATGGGATCATATGGATGTTTTTCCCTATTTTGACTCTTGTATTAGGAATCACAATAGGTGTACTAGTAATTGTTTGGTTAGAAAGATAAATATCTGCAGGAATACAACAACGTATCGGACCTGAATATGCTGGCCCTTTAGGAATTCTTCAAGCTCTAGCAGATGGGACAAAACTACTTTTGAAAGAGAACCTGATTCCATCTACAGGAGATACTCGTTTATCATCAGAGAGTATGCGGGGTTGCAGTACCTGGAGATGTTGTAGCGGCTCACCAGTTTCCATCCAACGGCTGAGGCTGCATTGATTGGCGCTAGTCGTTTGCAGTTGACGCCCATCCGGCTGCATCTGGAGGCGATGCATGCTGATATTACGGATGATACACCGGATCTTCATATTAACCGGTACGCGAGGTTGCTGATGCTGCTTATGTTTGGATAGTTATTATTCCCGAACACTTTGTGAAGCCTAGTCACCTTGAGCTTTCTTCATCATCTTGAGCGGCTAGATAATTTACATGATTACAACTGAGGTGCTTCTGTTCTTGGTTACTTGTACAAGCATATATTTCGGGCGAGCATGGGCACCCAGCGAGACGCTGCCGGATTTTTGCCGCTGCTGCAGGTGAAAACATAGTCAAGTACTATCTTCATTATAACATACATAGTAAAAATATACCTTAAATTTTACGTCCACATTGTTTATTAAGTTTGGGCCTAGGAGCACTTCCTGCAGTTGCAACCACCTCTAACACCCTTCGCTCCGGATGCACCACCTTCATTTCTCTTTTTAGCTAGGAGGTGGGTTGATAAGCGAGGATATGGATGCGAGTACGAGGCTCGACATAATCTCCCATATTGCAGGGATTTGTTGGATTTGTCGAAGGGCGCGTAGGTAAATGTATACTTAAGTTTACTTGGCCTAGCTTTATATGTGTTGTGTATACTCACAGTTCCTGCTTTTACTTAATAGTTCATTTGAAGGACATACAACGACGAGCTAATAGCTGGTTTGCCCAGTTATAGCTCGACCGGCCGAATTATGTGGAGCTCTTCCGTCCCGTTGATGTATCTCGATATTGTCGAGCATCATGCCACTGAGCGAGTCTTTCGCTAGTTTGGTCGACCGCAGCTTGTACCTCCACCGCCCGCGGCTTGTGCCTCCACCGCCCGCTTGGCATAGGACACATTACCAGCGGGATGATCGTTCCAGGGTTGACCAGACATATGTCGCATGGTTAGAGGCGCATATCGATATTTGCGACCAGCAGCATGACCTGATTCCACTCCCCCTCCACCTGACCTGACGGATGGTGAGCATGAGTATATGTGCTGGTACCGTAGCATTACCCGACTTTCCATCGGGAATCCCGTTCAACACGTTGGCGATCGGTACGTTCCATACGTTAGGAGGCACGAGGAACTAGTATGTTATTTGGTATACTTACTTATAACGTTAACCTAGCGTTCAGTAATTAATATTTTACATGTTGTGCAGGCTATTAGCCCACATCTGTTCTGCCAGTTGGGACTGCAGATGCAGCAGCATACCGACGAGGAGCGGCCGCTTTGCACGAGTATACCTGGCAGGTTACAGATCTGGCTTCCCAGACATTGAGGCGAGCCCGAGATGATGAGCGCTTAGGATATGAGGTTGATTATGTGGCGCCAAAGCAGTACCATCGTGGGCCAGCAGTGGATCCAGAACGTGGTCGATGTGGCAGGCGTGCCTAGAGAAGTAGGGGTGTCCCACAAGGTCGTGGGGGTCGGCGAGGACGAGGTTCCCAGCAAGGGAGCTTTGAGGCACCTGTTGAGGATGTTGGAGTTGATCAGCCGGGTGACCACTATGAGCCAGACCACGCTCCTAGTGATATGCCGTCATTCAGACTTCATCTTACTCCAGGGACTTTGCAGGTGACCCCGCCAGCTCCATTGTTGATCGCGAGCATGACCATTACATGACAGGAGTGGGATCAGTATTTTCCTGGTCCGCTAGAGCCATCGACGATTGCTGATGATCGTCCGACACGAGATGTGGATAGCGGGCACCGACTGAGTTATGGCTCATCATCGAGGGATGTTGAGGATGTTTCACAAGTGCAGGTTTATTTGTATTACTATTTTTTATATTTGTTTTTATCTCATTGATTAATCATAAATATCTAAAGCCTTTTTCTTTTGAAGGCATCATCCTCGCCTGTCACGGAGGCCACTTTGTGCGATACTGACATGGCTGAGACGAATGATTATATTCAGAAGCCCGTCGAGACCATGGTAAGACAATTTAAATTTTTGTGAATTAAAATGTACATTACTAATATATATTTCATATAGTAAAATATCTTATTATTCTGTAGTTTACTGCATGACTGACGACCCCTTCTACCGAGCCTACCAGCCTTACTGACGATCATGCTGCATCACGTCCTACGATAAAGAGACGACGTGATAAGGATGATCATGATAGTGTATCCGGGCGGGATGGGATGCGCCTCAGGCCAACGGCTTCTTTAAAGCATACTGGTTCTGGGACACATTGACTTGTTTTGATTTTATGTACATATGACATTCAGTAAATAATAGCAACATTATTTATGGTTTACATTATATGCACATTATGTTTTTATTTCCCGGGTTCTTCGTTATTTTAATATTTCAACACAAACACAAACATAGCAACTTAACATAATTTAAATTCGGTACAACTAATGAAAATACATGACACGGAAAACATAAAGATAAAATACTACACTCAACACATACATGTGTTTCTTTAGTCACTATCGCCCATTATTCTCTGCTTCAACCACTTAAATTTCTCTTCCAACCAATTTTTTTTCTTCTTCCGCCTCTTTTAGTTTCTCCTGTACTGCCGCAATTTGTCGTTGTAGTTTAAAGTTCTGGAGTTCGTATTCACCGGTCATATTCCAAACATACTGCAAACATGATTTGTAATATTCCTCGTTAATGGATTCATCATACCATTCTTCAAATCTACATTGATTTTCATCCTACCGATGGGGATTAACACATCACTATTAGTTAATTTATATAAAAAAATATTAACAAACATTTTTTCCAAAAGAATAACTTACAAGTTGTTGACATATCCAGCGTCTGCGCCAAACATTACTATTTGACCAACATGGATCGCACGTTTTTCTCAATAACACCTTGGTACGTCATTGCGTCCAGACATTTCTTACTGCAAGAAAAATGAAAATTTATGAAAAGTTTTTCTATTTTTTTGGTTAAGCGCAGATAATAAATAAAATGTGCTAGTTATTTATAGGCAAGATAAAAAACATAACGTGGTATTTCAACGTGCTATGTTTCGCGTGATAATGATTATTTTGTGTACAATACAACTTTTCCAGAAGATCGCTTTTGCAGAACATCAACCTTTTCAGGTCGACATGACAATACACGCAACCTGGTATTTCACCGCGCTATGTTTCGTGTGATAATGATTCTTTTTGAGGTACAATACAACTTTTACAGAAGATAGCTTTTGCAGAACAACAACTTTTTCAGGTCGACAAGATAACACACATAACGTGGTATTTCACCGTGCTATGCTTCGCGTGATAATGATTCTTTCGGGTATAAGACAACTGCTTAAACTAAACCAAGTCATCTGTATTTCAAAGACCTTTTGAAAAAACATTACAAACATCAATTTAAAAAATGCCACTAACATTTAACAAGTGACTCAAAAAGAGGCAAAAGGGTGAAGGTAGTTCAACAGATCCCCATGGAACACATCTTAACACTATTGATACCTACCTTGAAAAAAATATGCTAGATTGCTACACTGACTTGGTTGATGACAAGTGGTATAGTGTTCTGCGTACCTTGAAAAATAAGCCTATCAATATACACACTGATCTCAAAGTTGCAGGGTACATTATTGAGGGCGAAGCGCATTCTACAAAGCCTGAAGGTATGTGAATTTAGGGTGAAAAACTACAATGGGTTCCCCTTTACTCAAAACTATGTGATTAAAAAGTACTATGTCGCTGGCATAGGCTTGTTGTGCCACAGGCACTGTTTGCAACCTTCCAAACAAACACACACAAAGATGAACCGGAAGTGATTTGACATTTGATGAAGGTGATTCTAGAGATGGAAATGGCACCAGCTGCTCATCATGCAATGGATGATCTTAACTTTCTTGGAGGAACGGAATATCAGTACTGAGATTTCTTAGAAAATAATAAATTGCATAGAGACGATGATTATCCTGTTTTCCCAATAGTTGTCGAGTGGGAGGGACTACCTAAGTTTTTACCACAGATGTTGGACGTTGGAGTTCCATATTGTTGTAGAAATGTGAGCACGACATGTGGTAGATGGACCATTTTCCACAAGATCATAACCTTCTGGCTTCATTTACGGTGTGTATTATTCCCCCGGTTTTGACGGATAGCGGTTCGAACTTCAAAATATTTCGTTCGTTGCAATACAGTAAATATGAATGCTAATGTACTCGCCTCCTGTATTTCTCAAATCTTTTCATTGGTATTGGAATAAATTCAACACCCTTTTCCATCAATGACGATGCACCTCTAGCCCTTTCAATAAACCTCTCTGCCATCTGTTTGAATGACATCCGCACCATGGCAGTGACAGGCAATCCACGTGCAGACTTTAATAACCCGTTGAAAGACTCTGACATATTTGTATTCAGAATTCCCCATCTTCCGCCACCATCCACATGAAAATTCCACTTGTCAAGCTCATGTCGCATCAACCAACGATAGGCTCCTTCGTCTTCCTGCCTAATCGATTCCATGCGCCTCCTGAATTTACACTCTTGGTGATATGTTGCAGCCATCCATATTAAATCATGCAAATACTTGTTGGCATGTGCCTTCTGGAAATTGGCCTTCAGGTGCCTCACACAGTAGCGGTGGTAGGCATACGGTTCCTGCCATTCAGGCAAATTCTGTATAGAACTTAAAATACCGCCATGCCGATCAGATATTAAACAAATACATGAACGTTGTTTGACAACGTACTTGTTCAAGTGGTTAAAAAATAGTGTCCACATCTTTTGACTTTCATTGGCACAAATAGCAAAAGCTAGGGGAAATATACTTCCATTAACATCTACTCCAACGGTGATCAACTTAATATCATATTTTCCATAGACATGAGTGCCATCTATGGATATTACCGGCAGGCGATGCACAAAACCATCAATTGCTAGTTTAGATGCCCAGAACACATATTTGAATATATGGTCTGGTATTTCCGAACTCTGCTCAAGCTTCCATTCAACAACAGTCCCGGGGTTAAAATGTGGCAATGCGGCCATGTACCTGGGTAGAGATGCAAAGGACTTATCCCAGTTACCATAAACAATTTCAAACGCACGTTTACGCCCGAGAAATACCTTTCTTTTGGTAATGGTACACCCATATTCCTGGTGGACAGATGTTATACACGTTTTGATCTTGTACCCTTATGGACGCTTCAATGTGTGGAATCAAGACAAGAGAAATCAAGTCAACATTCAAGTTAAAATGATTCCTACTAAATGTGTCCATTTCACAATTGTGGGCGCCAATGTATTTACCCACAACGCACATATTTGTTTTCTTCTTCCTCGCACGCAGCATCTAATTACAACTCGAAAACCATCTACGGAAAATAACCTTGTATACATCCGGAGATGAATCTGATACCGTGATCTCATGACACTCATTTACGTTGTACATTCGCACCGCCCTACTTAGGGCCTCTTTATCGGAAAAAGCATACCCTTTGACAATACCCTTGCTCTAGAGTCATCCCATATTACTGTACGAATTTCGTCAATATCCCTTGTGAGGGAATCCACATCCGGCATACTTGGAAAATGATCAAGGTAGGGAATCTCCCTTGAATGAAACGACACATAGGACTCGTACACTCTTGGTCTAACGGGAGGTGGAGCATGCTCCCTCGTCAAATCAGGTTCAGCATTCTCTTCCTCCTCATCATAACCCTTATCAGGGAAGGGTGTGTCATCTCCAGACTCATCGGCATTATTGTCATAATCACTATTATCTTCCTGAATCTATGCATCTACCAGATCCCGATTAAATATGTCATCTTCGGGAAATTGAGTAAGGACATGACCTTCAAGTTGCTCGTTTTCGCTGCATAACCAACAAAATAATGAGTTATTCAAATTGATCCAAACTTTACATATAGCTTTATTATTTCACTTACAAATCATAATGTGTTGACATCCCATGATGGACATTATCCTGTTGGTGATGGCTCTCGGATGGACCACCATGATCCAATACACCAAAACTAGGCATATTCCAACTGAGCGTTGGTTCATAACTTGTAAAATTCATATCTGGCCGGTATTCCCTGTGGAATATAAGTGTTAATACAAACTCAATACATCAAAAATAAATATCGTAATACAAAGGAAAATTGAAGTTTACCACTCGTCTTGTGGATTATGTAAACTAGGGGAGAAATTATTTTTTCGCTCCTCATTCGCCCGTGGAGATAAGTTTAGATCATGCCAAACTCTTTCAGCTGGAACCTGTTCGGCTAAAATTGCTCCAAAATAATCCCCCGATGACTAAAGGATATCAGTCTTTGCGCAACCTCATTATTGCGAACGACTTCAGCCTTGACGTACATTTCCAACATTTTTATCACAAGAAATTTCCGGTATTCATTCGGAGTCCTCAAAAACTCTCTTATAGTTTCATCGTCTTCGATGTTAAACTCAGCATAACAAGCAACCCCTTACGGAGTGACAGAATACGAATATCTTCTTGTTACTTTAATATTCACTGAATGTTTACTCACACTCATTTTTTTACATAACAACGATACCAATGTATCGTACTCCATAGTAAGTGGCAACTTAACATGGCACTATGGAGATAAACTATAGCTTACTGAGTTATTTGCCACTACAACCTCACCTTCCCCCCCCCTCCCCTCCCCTCCCCCATATAATGAACCCCTAATTCTTCGCTCTTCAGATATTATGACAAAATGCAAAACAACTTAACGAAGAAATACTTCAAAAGACTTGAGAATATTTATGAATGGATTTTTACAAAATCCTTAACCTCTTTAAATAAGACAAAAACCGATCCGGGGGTACAATTATTTGAGATATAGCGCCTTCAATATGGGCGTTATACCCAGTTGAATTATTGTTATATCAGTTAAGCCCAGAAGAATTATTAGTTGGCCCACATATTATATATAGCGCAGTAAGGAAGGGCTTTATATATATATAGCGCCTTTCAGAATGGCGCTATACTTAATTGGGCAAACGACCGTTAAAATAAAATACCCTTTTATATATATTATGATCACCAGTTATTTTTTCTACACATTTTGATTCTTTAAGTCCAAAAGAACCACATTTTGATTCCGGACCACCTTTTTGGATGTCCAGCAGTTAAACTATTCAACATTTTCCAGAGGTTTATAGGGTAGTCTGCGAATGTTGTTCGTTTAACGATATTTGTACTTTGATACGATAGTTTTAAAAAGGGTACTGTTTGGTTTCATAAACTTTATCAAAATCAACTTCAATTTGTGCTGTTCGGCTTCAGAAATTGTCCAGTTCTATCAAAACTAAATCCAAAATCAACGTCTGTGTTATTTTTACAGTTGAGCGTATTTCCAACTAAAAGTACAGTGCAATTCTTGTCTAAGTACCCGACTTTACCTAGCTCGTGTATTAACAAAATTAATTTAAGGATGCATGGATGGTTTAATTCATGAACTAAGGAAAAATAAAAGTATAACAATAAATTATTGTACATATTCTAGACTAGGTACATACTAGAATAATTCCTTTGAGTACTTAGGCACTATATTTATTTATGTAAGCTAAGTTGGAAGAACGAAGAAATATGCTTTCCTCCATTGTCTTCAAACGAAAATGGTTGACTGAGGGTATTTCTTCTCTCCGAATTTCTAACAGAAAGGCCTTAAGATTTAACTAGTGTTAATTAACATATGGTATTAGGAAAATGATCGTTGTATAGCTGCTCCTAAAATAATAACAAAAAATGTATTTTTTTTTTGTATATATATACATCTCTATATATTTGTTTACCTCGAAAATACTAGTAACAATTAAATTTGATTTGTGATTTTAAAAATATGTGATTTAGTTCAATACCGGTTAATAATCATGAAATATGAAGTATAAATGGACGAAATAAGTGAATCAAAACCAGTGTTACTTAAGCAGTTTCGACCTCGAGCTTAGTGACCTCGAGATGAACCAAGAACAATAAAGTAAGAACAATGAATCTAAAGGACAGCTCTGATGAACAATAAGTGAGGAAAGTGGGACAGTATATTCTTTGCCAATGATTCGATGATCCTTAGAAATGATTGGGGTCCCCTTTATTCAGGAGGAGAAACCTAAATAAGGTACATTTCTATTTACAGTAAAGAATCTTATTGGGACAGTTATGTAACCACCTAGTATGGATTTGTACTAATTCATACAAATCTATTTCGGTTTTTACGCCATGATCTTGAGGACGTGGCGAGATCTTGTCCTTCTATAACAAACTCATAACGGTACTATTCTTGAATAGATCGTACTCGGCTCCGATGCCCCTCGAGCACTAAGGTCTTCAAGCCTCTTATTCTGCCTTCGAGCCCGGGCCAGGTCTCTATCGAACTTCTGCCCTCAATGCGGCCTCTTGAACCTACAAACTCGGGGTCATATGATTTTGACCGTATGCAGATAGTCCTCGCGTTTCTTAGAATAAAATGATAAGAAATGATTTGATTTGATTCCCGTCCCTTCGATGCCTCATCCATGATGCCAACCTCGTGACGTCCACACAGCTCCCCAAGGTCATTAATTGAAAGCGGCTGATGGTTGGCCGTTTGGCTTCCTCAATACGCTTAAGTGACCTCTATAAATAACCCAACTCCTCAATTTGAAAACTTTACTTTTCAAAGCGTTCTTAAAAACTCATTAGCTTCTTCATTTTCGCTGAGTTTATCCTTCTCTCAACTTGTTCTAATTCCATCACCAACTTCTTCTTTTCTTTTGAATTTATCAACAACAATGGCCAAAACATCTAGAGTTGTTCCTCAGAAAGAAAAAGCCCCTTCGTCATCACGGCCTTCGAGAAGTAAAGCGGTGGTGCCACCGCATATCGAGGAGTGTATTCCCAGGCCGTGCGAAACGACTTCCGATTTCAAAGTTGAAAAAAGCTCTTCAGTCCCTGGTCGATGCGAACCCATGCCTCGGTACATCAGTTTGATTACCGAAGCCGAACTCGAGCAGGTGAGAAAGGATTTTCACTGGATGGGCAAGGAGGTGGTGGTCCCTTCCCTTGAGGAGGATATTACTACCCAAAAAGCAGGGTACCTGGGCGTGTACACCTATCCGTTCACGTTGGGTCCCGTAGATCCTGCCCTCGGTCCTTTAGACCCAGTCATTCTCAATTTTTGCCAACAATACCAAGTGACGCTGTCACGACCCAAATTCCCAACCCACGGGATCGTGATGGCGCCTAACACTACACTTGCTAGGCAAGCCAATGTTAGAACTTAACTAACCATTTTATTTTAACAATTTTCTTAAACACAATAGAAAAATTCATAAAGAAAAGAAAATCTAATACTTTCCAATAAATGTCATCAGGGATAATATTCGATCTGATGAAACAAACCACAAACTAAAACCAACTATATAACTACCCAGAGTCTGGTGTCACAATTCACGAACTACTAAAGAGTACTACAAATAACGGGCTGAAAGAATTATGTATTTGTTAATGAATGTAATAAAACAGTGTCTATAAAATTAAGAGAAGACTCCAGAAATTTGTGGACGCAGCAGATCTATCTCATGTCTCCGAATGATGATGTCAGCTACTAAAATCTCCTAACTCCGCCCGGTACCTGGAATTGCACAAAAGAGTGCAGAGTGTAGTACCAGTACAACCAACCTCATGTACTGAGTAAGTGCCGAGCCTACCCTCGATGAAGTAGTGACGAGGCTAAGGCGGGGCAAATATAACATAACCTGTGACAATATATATAATACATCAAGAAGGAAGTAATAATAAATTAAATAACCAGTAACTTGCAACAGTAAATAAAAACAATTAGGATAAATTTTTTCCAGATATCAGCTATAATCAAACCTACTCAAAATTTCCAAGTTTCAGTTTGAATCACGGTAAAATCGGAGTATGAAAACCTTTTTATAAAACCGAAAGTTTTCCAAATCCTTATTTTTGAAAATCAATAAAACATAAATATTCTCCCTTATCGCTCCTTGTTGCGGCGTGCAACCCGTTCCCACCTGTCCAACCTTATTGCTCCTCCTTATATATATATACATCACCCTTATTTCTGGTGTACAATCCGATTCCACCTGTCCACCCTTATCACTCCTTGTTGCGGCGTGCAACCCGCTCCCACCAGACAATCACATCACTTTATTTATAATAAAGGATTTTCACAATTTAAGTCAAACATTTCACAATATTTATGTCTCAACAATTGTAAACAGAACAAGTTTCACTTTAAATAACAGTAAGAGCAGAATATGAAATAATGACAATAAAACAATGAGTGTTCCGGCCTTTATTTTATAAACAGTAAAACATGAATATTCTCCCTTATTGCTCCTTGTTGCGGCGTGCAACCCGATTCCACCTGTCTACCCTTATTGCTCCTCCACACACACACACACACACACACACACACACACACACACACATATATATATATCACCCTTATTTCTCCTGTTGCGGCGTGCAACCCGATCCCACATGTCCATCCTTATCACTCCTTGTTGTGGCGTGCAACCCGCTCCCACCAGAAAAATCACATTTAACCTATTTATTTATAATAAATTTTCACAAATCATATTCCAAGCCTTTCACAATACTTAAATCTCAATTATCATAAACAGGAAACTGTGCTATTAAGAAACTTCACCAATTATCACTACACAGTGAAACCAACCGAAATGTATAATGTAATACTGACAACCAGCTCAACCAGATGTACAACAATGTGACTAAGGAACAAGTAACACTTCCAAATACTTGGAACAATACTTAACACAAGCCGACGAAAACAACTAGACATGGAGGCATCAATGATCATAAAACAATTTAAGCCAGAAATCCAATAAATTGGAAATAAGGAATGGAGCATGTTCAACAAATAATTTAGTGGTGTATAGATACTCGTCACCTCACCTATACACCACACACATGCAATTTCACATAGCATTTAAGTTGGGGATTCCTATTCCCTCAAGTCAAGGTTAAACCAAGCACTTACCTCAAATTCGCAGGCCAGTCACTGCTCAATTACCGCTTTTCCTTTCGAATTTGCATCTAACCCGCTCGAATCTAATAATAATTAGTTTAATATCATTAATTTATGCTAAAGGAACTAACTTTACTGAAAAATTATTATTTTCCGAAGTTTTCTAAAAAAAAGTTGAAAACTGATCCCGGGCCCGCTTGGTCAAAACTCGGGGTTCGGACCAAATTCCATTTACCCATTCACCCCCGAGCCCGAATATGTAATTAGTTTCGAAATCTGACCCCAATTCGAGGTCAAAATTCCCTTTTTACAAAATTCTCTAATTCTACCCAAACCCCCAATTTCTACCATGAAAATTCTTGATTTTTGATTGAAAAGTGACAAAAACCATTGGGTAATTGTAAGAGAAGAGTTTAGAATTGTTTACCAACATTTGCGGGATGAATTTGCGTGAAGAAAATCGCCTCTAGGTCTTTGTAGTTTGAAAATATGAAGAGAATAGGTTCTGCCCGTTTTTGAAATTGATTTTATATAGCTGGGCAGGCCTTCATCGCGATCGCGATAGGCCTGCCGCGTTCGCATAGAGTCAGGCCCAAATGGTCTTCGCGTTTGCACTGATACGAATGCTGGGCAGGCCTTCATCGCGATCGTGATGGGCCTCCCGCGTTCGCGTAGAGTCAGGCCCAAATGGCCTTCGCACTGATACGAACGCGTCTGCGAAGCTTTGCGACTTAGAAGAAGTGAGAGCTCCCTCCCCCAGGCCCATTACTCATCACGTTCGCGATAGCCTGATCGCGTTCGTGAAAGGTAATCCCTCAGTGCTTCGCGTTCGCGGTCCAGGTTACGCGTTCGCGTAGAACAAAACGACCCCCAACAAATTTTACTCTTCGCAATCGCGTGAGAGACTTCGTGATCGCATAGAACAAAGCATCAGTGCACCAGAAACAGTTATGACAACAGACTTTTATAAGTTCAAAACATCTCGTAGCCTATCCAAAACTCACCCGAGCCCTCGGGGCTCTAAACCAAACATGCACGCAAGTCTAAAAACATCATAGGGACTTGCTCGTGCGATCAAATATGAAAATAACATCTAAAACTATGAATTTAACCTCAAAACTCAAGATTTTTCTCAAGAATACTTCAATCACACTATTTCTCAACTGGACGTCCGAATCACGTCAAATGAACTCCGAGTTCCACCAAATTTCACAGATATGACTTAAATATCATGAAAAACTTGTACCGGGCTCCGAAACCAAAATACGGTCCCGATACCAATGAGTTCAAACATTAATTCATTTCTTTATTTCCTTTGAATTTCAGTCTAACAATTTTCTTCAAAAATTAATTTCTAAAGCTAGGGACCTCGGAATCCAATTTCAGGTATACGCCCAAATCCCATATTTTACTGCGGACCTTCTGGGATTGTCGGAACATGGATCCGCGTCCGTTTACTCAAAATGTTGAACAAAGTCGACTAAAACCAAATTTTAAATTCTAAAATCATTATTTCTCATATTTTCACATAAAGAGCTTTCCAGTTTCATGCCCGGACTGCGCATGCAGTTCGAGGTAAATAAAAATTAATCTTTTTTAAAGCTAATGAGCCTGGAATGTAGTCTTAATTCATAAGATGACCCTTTGGGTCATCACAATCTCCACGTCTAAAACAAACGTTCGTCCTCGAACGGACATAGAAAATTACCTGAACTGGCAAACAAGTGGAGACATCTACTCTGCACGTCCGACTTAGAATCCCAAGTAGCAGCCTCAACAGGCTGACCTTTCCACTGCACTCGAACTGAAGGGAAACTCTTTGATCTCAACTGATGAACCTGTCGGTCTATAATGGCTATCGACTCCTCCTCATAAGTCAAATCTTTGTCCAATTGGACAGAGCTGAAATCTAACACGTGGGACGGGTCACCATAATATTTTCGGAACATAGATATATGAAATACCGGATGAATTGAGGATAACCCTGGAGGCAATGCAAGTCTATAAGCTACCTCCCACACTCTATCAAGATTCTCAAATGGTCTGATATACCTAGGGCTCAACTTGCCCTTCTTCTCAAATCTCATGACACCCTTCATGGGCGATACCCGAAGTAATACTCTCTCTCCAACCATGAATGCCACATCACGACCTTACGATCGGCATAACTCTTTTGCCTAGACTGAGCTGCACGAAGTCGATCCTGTATAACTTTGACCTTATCTAAGACCTCCTGAACTAATTTTGTACCCAATAACCGAGCCTCTCCCGGCTCAAACCACCCAACCGGTGATCTACACCGTCTACCATATAATGCCTCATAGGGAGCCATCTAAATGCTCAACTGGTAGCTATTATTATAGGCAAAATCAGCTAATGGCAAGAATTGATTCCAAGAACCTCCAAAGTCAATTGCGCGGAGCTTATCCTCCAAGATCTGAATAGTACGGTCGGACTGTCCATCCGTATGAGGATGAAATGATGTGCTCAATTCAACTCGTGTACCCAACTCACGCTGAACTGCCCTCCAAAAGTGCGAGGTAAACTATGTACCTCGATCGGAAATAATAGATACGGGCACACCGTGAATACTAAAAATCTCTCGAACATATATCTCTGCCAACCGCCGCGAAGTATAAGTACTTGCCACTGGAATGAAATCTGCTGATTTAGTCAGCCTATCCACAATAGCCCAAATGGCGCCGAACTTCCTCTAAGTCCATGGGAGTCTAACAACGAAGTCCATAGTGATACACTCCCACTTCCACTCAAGAATCTCTATCTGTTGAAGCAAACCACCGGATCTCTGATGCTCATACTCACTGCCTTCCTACTCAATGCATCAGCCACCACTTTGGCCTTCCCCGGATGGTACAATATAGTGACGTTATAATCTTTCAATAACTCTAACCATCTCCTCTGCCCCAAATTAAGATCCTTCTGCTTGAACAAGTACTGAAGACTGCGATGATTCGTGTAAACCTCACATGGCACGCCATAAAGATAGTGCCTCCAAATCTTCAACGCGTGAACAATTGGTGCCAACTCTAATTCATGGACAGGATAGTTCTTCTCATGAATCTTTAACTGCCGAGACGCATATGCTATCACCCTGCCCTCTTGCATCAATTCCGCTCCCAACCCAACACGCCGACTTAGGTCTTCATCGTGTGGAACATTTTGATGCCTTCCTAGTTGTCGTAAGACCCGATGTGGGGCATATGGTTGAATACTTCGGATACCCATCAACAGAAGATAGCATATGTCGGCTGACATATAGATGAACCATCAACAGAAGATAGCAAACCTCTGGCACTTATCACATATTTTGACAAATTCCTTAGTATCTTTTTCCATGTTGTCCCAGTAATACCCTGCTCTAATAATTTTATGAATCAAGACTTGGCACCGGAGTGATTCCTACAAGTACCTTCGTGGATTTCTCGTAAAACATAATCGGTGTCCCCGGGCCATCGAACGTTCTCCTATACAATGTTCCATCTTCATCTAATGCAAACCTAGCAGCCTTGGTTCGTAGGGCCCTCGATTCTTTATGGTTCGAAAGGGAGTTTTCCATTTTTCAAATAATCGATGAACTTGTTCCTCCAATCCCAAGTCAGGCTTGTAGAATTTATCTCGGCATGACCCTCTTCAACCACAGATCCCGATAATTGAACGACAGTCCCCGGGACGATATAATCTTCTTCAACCGAGGATCCCAAGTTATCAAGTGCATCGGCCTCATTATTTTTCTCTCGAGGTATATGGTCCAGCGTCCATTCTTTGAAGTGGTGTAATGTTACTTGCAGCTTGTCCAAATATCTTTTCATTCTATCTTTTCAGACTTCAAAGATTTTGTTTACTTGATTCACTACCAGAAGAGAGTCACATTTGGCTTCGATGACCTCTACTCCCAGGATTTTGGACAATTCGAGACCTGCAATCATAGCCTAATACTCGGCCTCATTGTTAGTTAATCTAGAAGTTTTGATAGATTGTCTAATACACTTCCCGTAGGTGGTTTAAGACAATACCGAGTCCGTACCCTTTCACATTCGAGGCATCGTTTGTAAAAAGGGTCCATACCCCCGATGATGTACCCGATTTTAGTAGAAGGTCATTTTCTACTTCGGGTACGAGGGCATGCGTAAAATCCCCCATGAAGTCTGCTAAAATTTGAGACTTGATGGTTGTTCGAGGTTGATACTCGATATTGTACCCTCCAAGTTCGATAGCCCACTCGGCCAACCGGCCCGAAAGCTCGGGCTTATGCAAAACATTTCGAAGTGGGTACGTAGTTAGCACACATATAGGATGACATTGAAATATGGCTTTAATTTTCTAGATGCGCTTATTAATGCAAGTGCTAATTTTTCTAAATGTGGATACCTGGTTTCAGCATCTCCTAAGGTTCGACTTACATAATAAATAAGAAATTTTGTACCTTGATCTTCTCGAACCAGCACGCCACTTACCGCTAGCTCAGACATAGCCAAGTATAAGTAAAGTTTTTTGTCTTCCTTAGGAGTGTGAAGTAGGGGTGTCACACCTCCTTTCTACACCCCCGGATTAATGAAGGGATAATAAGGGAGTTTTTCCACTTTAAGTGGCATATTCAGATTTGAGATTTATTTTAGTTTTCAGAGTCGTCACCCGGATTTTTGACGATGTTCCGGGACACCGTTTATTGAAATCCCAAACCGGGAAATTTAGACTCTATTTTAATTTTTCTGCGAACCAGAAATCCGAGTAAGGAATTCTGTTAACCCGGGAGAAGGTGTTAGGCATTACCGGGTTCCGTGGTTCTATCACGGTCGCTTAACTATCAATATTTGGCCTAAAATATTTGGTTATTTACATGTTTTAGCCTATTGTGCATTTAGCCTCTTTAATTTTAAACCGCTTTTGATATCTATGGATTTATCTTGAAACAAGTCACGATGGCGTGCACTTGTAGTTTTTGGACACATCGTAACTGCGCCACATGAAATGCACCCGTGATTACAACATGTGATTTTATTATTATTTGGAGTTAGAGTCGGGGGCATGCGTTGCCACACCCGAGTATAGGTTATGGTTGTTTGAGATAATAATCGATTATTTACTCAATTTCAAGCTAAACGGTATTTTCAACCTAAAGGATATGTAAGAGATTGTTTAAACCTAAATTCACTTAGTCTAAAGGACAAGATGTTTGGGCTATGGCCATTTTTATCCCAAGTTACTTAACTCTTTCGGCCAATCCTAGTTTTAGGCTATATTTTTTAAGAAGAGGAAAGCTATGTTACGCAACTAACGCATGCTAACAAGGAAAGGTCTAAAATTACTGATTTACAAATCACACATTCAAAAAGTCAAATAAACACATAGAACATTGACTGAAATAGTTTTATCAACTTCAAATGACCTAAACTCATACTTTTTGATATACAAATTGAGTTCTACATATTGTTGTAAATTCTGAACTCTAGAACACGAGATGAATCTGATGAGAAAATACTTTGAATAGAAAATTCATATTTGTATATACTTCAAAATTCCTTTGATCTAAAAGTAATCATTTTCAGAACTTCAATAGGTATTTACAGGGGTTATTTGGACAGTTTAATTTGAATGCAAAATTGTAAGAAAAGATTTAGAAAGGGTGTTTTTGAAATTTTCAATCAAATTTGAATACTTAAATGATTAACGTATGAAACTTTGTATTTAAATTTGAGAATAAACAGCCTTGAGGCTAAGGGCTTTTCGCATTTTTCCAAGCCCAATGGATTGTGCTCAGGCTTTTTCAAGCCCTGACAGGCCATTATCAATAGTTTGGTCCATTTCAAACTGTCCAGAATAGCCATGTTTGAGTCCATGTACTCAAAACAATCTGGAGCTAATTATACACATTTTTTTCTGAAAAATTATATGAACACATACATACTGAAAGGAAGGACTGCTAATATAATAAATATAATGTCCAGTCTTATATTACAATGATTATGAAAAGGTAAGTCAGAGTAAATTACAATCTGAAACGAAATTACAACTTCTACTAAAAATACATTTTTCTAGATAAAAGAGAACTGAAAATTAAAGCTTCTAAACTAGTTGCTCCAACTTGGGTTCTCTATGACTATGCACTTGTGCCTCCATTTGCAATTTCTGAACACTCAAAATAAAACAAGTATTTTATGCATTATATAGAACGAATCTGACCATAAATAGGGTCAGATTCAACTATAATGATGTTATACTAACATAATACTTTTAAAGCACAAGCAGCTTGAGTAACCAGTACATATCTAGCTAACATATTAAATTCAACATTTAGATTCAAACAAAAAAATGAATCAAACATGTAATTTTCAGCAGATGTGTAAGCATGTCAATCACATAAAAATTGAAATCAAAGTAAAACTCATGGAAAATATTGACATTTTATTCATAAACTCTATTTCATATAGGGTTGAAACTACATAACTTGAAATCAGAAAATAACCGTTAGAGAAAGACCAAATAAAGGTCAGAAATAGGCTCTTGTGAGCTGAATACAGCAGCAAACAACAACAAATAACCCAGAAGGAAGCTTAACCAACTCAGTATTTTTGAAGAATAACCACAAGAGAAACGAGATCTTCTAGAATATTTGTATACTCATGATTTCAATATTTTTTCAGCATTTCTGTTTTTAGGAAGCAATGGATCAGTATTCCAGAAAAAATTTCTCTGAGAAAATTTGTGAAAAATTCTGTTATGTAACTTTCAGATTTTCAGTAGTAAAAGTCTATTTTCTCAGTAGTAAAAGTGTGTATATATAGGGGTTTTAGGATAGGATATTCTCAGCATATTCCCTATCCTAAATGAGCTGAAAAGAGTACAGGTACAACTATCAACCTTATCCTTTTGGGACAGTTGTATCTTCCAGAACATTCCAACCCTTGAAATTATCCTTTTATCCCTAAAATATCTGATTTCCTGATATTTCTTTATTCTAGAAGGTTCTTGGGTTGTTACACCCAAGATTCCTCAATTAAAAATCCTATACTACCCCTTAGGACATCCTAGAATTACTCTTTTAGTAATCAAGGGATAGTGTTAAGTTATTAGGTTGATTAACTTAATCTTTTAAATTAGTACCAGTGCTAATGAAATTGATTTAAGTTAGTTACTAGAAGTTGAAATTACTTAAGGATGAGAGTAAGTGAATCATTTGTTCTTAAACTTAGTTAATTGAATAATTGATCTTAACTAGTTATCTAGGACTTAGATCAACTAAGTTGTTAGATTAATTATTTTACCTTTTGATTTTTTTAAATTAGGTCTACTAGTTAAGTGTGACTAATTCCTTATTGCCTAATTAATTTACTCAAATTGACTAATATTTGAATTAAAATCAGTAGTTAATTGAGTTAATTGGTTTAAACAATTTCATTAGGTGTAATTAAGCTTATCTATTAACTCTAGTCAATTGAGTATTAATTCTATAAAGATGAACATCAACCTATTTTGATCATTCTAGGATCTTAGCTTGATTAAAGAAAGTTAGTTAGGTTAATCATTAGGTAATAAGTAACTTTATTCTAATTTAATTAATTAGTAGCTAAACTTTTGTTATTTTATCAAGGGTTGATTAATTTCAGATTAATTAATTACTTCAGATTAATTAGGTTAAACTTCTACTTAGATCAATTATACTATTATTTAATTCAAATTTACACTTAATTAGTCGTGTATAATTGTCTTTTCATTACCTAATTAAACTATTACTTAACCGATTAATCTAGGTGGATGATTAACTCTCAGATTATACTAAAATCAGAAGACGAATTAGGGTAATCAATCAATTGAAGGTGGGCGGTATCATTTAGAGAGGAGAGAAAACGACAGTGAAGGCAATCTGAAAAACTAAGCATGAATCATAAAGCTAACTATTAATTTTAACAAGTAAAACACCTAATAAATCGACGATGATTAACAGGAAATCCTAAGTGACTAAACATAGTTGCAAAACAGTCAAGAATGTGCATAACATGTTAAACACTGAATTAATCAAATCGAAGGTAGTGCGAATTAAGGAAAAAATGAACAACATGTGAAGTAGTGATAAAACCCTACGCTAAGAACATGATTATAAAAAAAACTCTACTTACTAAGCAAATTAATTAAAACATGAAATATATTCAGGGCTTTGAACTAATCAAGAAAAAACATGCAAAAACAGTGAAAGGAGAACAAGAAATCTAGACCTAAAACAGTGATGCATTTCACGATTTTGTTTTGAANGGGGGGGGGGGGGGGGAGGTACAGTGAGGGTGGTGAGTTTGAGTCACAGAGCCGCTTGGAATCGTCTTCAAAAGGTTTTAGGGTTTTGACCATTTTCATATTTGAAATTGCTCAACATTGAATGATCTTTTGGGGAAATCAATGGTGGGACGGGGTTAAGGGGGGTGAAGGAGGTTAACCGATGAAATTTTGGGATCGATTGGTGGAGCTCCGCCGGCGGTGGGCTATTTCCGGTCGGCGGAGCAAGGTGGGAGACGGCAGGGCTGTGAGGGGTTAGAGAGACAGACGAGAAAGACGGTGTGTGTGGGTGTTAGACTTAGGTTCAAATGGGAGTAGGGGGTAACATTTGGACATATTTATACTCAGAGCTGGGGGGTTCCCAGCCGTTTGATCTATTTTGATCAACGACTGAGATTCATTCACTTAAACTAAACGAGGCCATTTGGGTAGTGTAAGGGGCCAGATGGGTTTAATTGATTGGTCTTGGGTCGTTTTGGGTGTTGTAGAGATAGGTTTGGGCCTGGGTCATTTGGCCCAATCCGGTTTGTTTAACACTTTAAGCTTAATTAAACTTAATTAACCTAATTAAAACCAAACTAATTAAATTCAAAAAATGTAACAATCAATTTTATCCTTATTTTGTCTAATTATAGATTAATTAGGAATAAAATAATTAATTCAATACTCCAAATTAAATCTATAGTTTTGTCAGATAAAAATGATTAATTTTAGCAATTAGTTGTCAAAATTACATTACATCAAATAACCATCATTCGTCTATTATTTAATTCAATTAATTACAAATAATAAATTCATAATTCCTCGATAATAGTGATGCGCCTAATTATGCAATTTTAATAATTTTAAAAGACGAATTATAATTGTGCAATGCAAAACAATTCACAATTAACACTAAAATTCAACAAAATTTGTCAAATTAATTTATTTTATGGAGTTTTGTAGGGGTATATGGTAGGTAAAAAATCACGTGCTCACAAGGGGCGGGCTCGATAAATACCGTTTTAACTCCTCCAACGCTCACTGGCACTCCGGAGTCCATGTGAAGTCGTTCTTCTTTTTGAGTAGGGAGACGAATTGATGGCTCCGATCCGATGACCTCGAGATAAATTGGCCTAGAGCAGCTATGCGCCCGGTCAGCCGTTGTACGGCCTTCACATTATCCACGATGATGATCTCTTTGATGGCTTTAATTTTGTCGGGGTTGATTTAGATTCCCCTGTTTGATACCATGAAACCTAAGAACTTGTCCGAGCCAACTCCAAAGGCACATTTCTCGGGGTTGAGCTTCATGTTGTACTTTCTTAATATCTCGAAAGTTGCCTGTAAATTAGTCAAATGGTCCTCTTTGCGCAGGGACTTAACTAGCATGTCATCAATATAAACTTCCATAGATTTGCCTATCTGTTGTTCGAACATCTTATTAACGAGGCGCTGGTACGTAGCCCCTGTATTTTTTAACCCGAAGGACATTACGTTGTAACAATATGTTCCATACTTCATAAAAAACAAAGTTTTTTCCTGATCCTTCGGGTTCATTTGAATCTGATTGTACTCGGAGTAGGCATCGAGAAAGGTTAGGATCTCGTGACCAGCCGTGGAATCGATCATACGATCGATGTTAGGCAGTGGGAAAGAGTCTTTAGGGCACTCCTTATTCAAATCTTTGTAATCTATACACATTCTAAGTTTGTTTCCCTTTTTCGGGACTACTACTACATTCTCTAGCCATTCGGGGTATTTTACTTCCCTAATGGACCCTATTTTGAGAAGTTTAGTTACCTCGTCCTTTATGAATGCATGCTTCACTTTGGATTGGGGTCTTCTCTTTTGCATTGCCGGTTTAAACCTGGGGTCGAGACTCGTCCGATGAGTGGTTATCTCCAATGGGATCCCTATCATATCTAAATGGGACCAAGCAAAACAATCTATGTTATCAATAAGGAATTGAATGAGTTTTTTCCTAAGTTCGGGGGTTAACCCCGTTCCCAGGTATACCTTTCGTTCCGGTAGATGCTCGATCAATATCACTTGCTCTAGTTCCACGATAATGGAACTCGTTACGTTTGATTCTTCGAGGCGACAAAAGCTCAGGAGGTAAGGAAATCTTCTCCCTCATCCTCGGCTATCTGTTCCTCGGATTCAATCGAGGATATAGACTGTGATTTCTATTTGGCCGTCTGCTTATTTTTTATGTTCAACTTTTCCGGGATCGAAGGTGTCGGTACTGGTGTCAAATCGTGAACTGCAAACATCTCCTTTGCTGCATGTTGCTCCCCGTACATTGTCTTCACACCATTTTTTGTTGAAAATTCATCATTTGGTGAAGGGTCTAGGGTACTTCCCTCATGCTAGATCCATGGCCTCCCAAGCAATACATTGTACCTCATGTCAACACGATATGCATGTATGATTTGATCTAGCAACCCGAGCTGCTCTACGACCCTCGACCAGATTATGTTCGCCGAGCTACCTGGATCCACAAGAATGCGTTTAACTTGAAATTTATTTAACAGAATAGAAATTACCAGTGCATCATTGTCCGGCTTAGAGAGGCCTTCGGCGTCTTCTTCATTGAAAGTAAGGGTGCCTTCGGGCACGTAGTCTCGAATCCGCTTCTCCCTTGTAATTGACACTTTAGTGCATTTGAACACGGGTCCCTGCGGGACGTCGACTCCGCCGATGATCATATGAATAACATGTTGAGGCTCTTCTGGTTCATTCTTCCTATTGGCGTCTCTTTCCCTGAAATGGTTTTTGGCTCTGTCACTGAGAAATTTCCTAAGATGCCCCCCATTGAATAATTGGGCTACCTCCTCTCTTAATTGTCTGCAATCCTAAGTCTTGTGCCCATGCGCCCGTGATACTTACACATCAAGTTGGGATTCCTTTGAGAAGGGTCAGTTTGTATAGATTTGGGCCATCTGGTATCCCTGATCTTCCCAGTGGCTCAAACGATCCCTGAGGCATCGATGCAGAAATTATATTCAGATAGTCGAGGTGCCTCTACCGGTCCTGCATGCCTATCAAATCCGGACTTACTCATGAGTCCCCGAGGATTCTGTCTTCGATCCACTCTTCGATCATTCTGAGGTACGTTGCGCCTCGAACTGTTTCTTCGTTCTTCCATATACGGATGATACCGTTCCTTGTTCGACCTTGATTCCTTATCCACGTCCCTCGAATCTTTTGCTAATAATCTGCTCAGATAAATCGAACTCGAGGGGGCTCCCAACTGGTCATCCTCGACCCTGATCTTCGATTGATAACGATTATGCACGTCTGACCATGTCACAACCGGATACTAGATAAGAGTCTCCATTAATTGTCGAGACGCAATCGAAACCTGGTCGTTCAAACCCTGCATAAAAGCCTTGTTTCCCAGTCATTCGAGACCAGTGATAATTCCATTCTCTCCATTTGAAACCGGGATACGAACTCCCTTAACATCTCATCGTTCCTTTGTCTTATCTTAAAAACGTTTGATTTCCTCGTTGCCACTTTTATGTCCCCGGCATGTGATTTCACGAAGGCGTCTGCTAACATAACAAATGAATCAATAGAGTTCGGGGCTAGGTTGTGATACCAAATCATGGCTCCTTTTGACAAAGTCTCCCAAATTTCTTCAACAATACTGATTTGATCTCATCATCATTTAAATCATTTCCTTTAATCCCGCAAGTATATGAGGTGATATGTTCGTTAGGATCGGTTGTCCCGTTGTATTTAGGTATATCGGACATGCGGAACTTTTTAGGAATGGGCTTCGGGTCCACACTCGGAGGGAACGGCTTTTGTATGAACTTTTTGGCATCCAAACCTTTCAAGATGGGGGGTGCCCCCGGTATTTGATCAACACGGGACTTATCAGTCTCAACTTTCTTGTCATTATCCTCAATCTTTTTCTCCCCGGATTCGATTCTCTTGGTGAGTTCCTCGAGCATCCTCATAATCGTGGGGTCAGCCCCCGAGCCATTACCGTTTGATCTTTCCGGTGCCGATTCAGTACGTCGAGTATTTTCTGGTTCGGCTATACTCAGAGTTTTATTCTGAATTTGAAGTTGAGCAATGGCAATCTGTTGAGCTTGTAGCATTTCAAATATCACTTGGAGGCTGACTCCCCATCTCCTATGCCCTGTGTTTCTTGGCCCCCAGATCGGGCTTCCCTGAGTATACTTCCTCCGGCGTCTGCGCCTAAATCTGTATTCAAAGCAATGTTTGAACTAACATCAACTGGTTCCACATTTGGCACTTCCCCAGGATTTATCGGTGGTGCTCCGACCCCTACATTGTTGTTTTCCTCATGAAATCCAAGACCATCGTTGTTGTGAATATGTGCATTTTGCAAGTTTGACAAGTTTTGGCCTGAGATAAAAAAATCTTGACAAGAAAAAGTGTAAAAATAACGTGTGTTATGAGAATCGATAATGAAATCATCACTATTATCTTTAGCCCCCCGGTGGGCGCCAGACTGTTTACCTCAAAAATACGAGTAACAATTAAATTTGATTTGTGATTTTAAAGACATGTGATTTAGTTCAATACCGGTTAATAATCAAGAAATATGAAGTATAAATGAACGAAATAAGTGAATCAAACTAGTGTTACTTAAGCAGTTTCGACCTCGAGCTTAGTGACCTCGAGGTGAACCAAGAACAATAAAGCAAGAACAATGAATCTAAAGACAGCTCCGATGAACAATAAGTGAGGAAAGTAGGATAGTATATTCTTTGCCAATGATTCGATGATCCTTTCAAATGATTGGGGTCCCCTTTATATAGGAGGGGAAGCCTAAATAAAGTACATTTCTATATACAATAAAGAATCTTATTGGGACAACTGTGTAACCACCTAGTACGAATTTGTACTAATTCGTACAAATATATTCCGGGTTTTACACCATGATCTTGGGGACGTGGCGAGAATCTTGTCCTTCTGTAACAAACTCATAACGGTACTATTCTTGAATCGATCGTACTCGGCTCCAATGTCCCTCGAGCACTAAGGTTTTCGAGCCTCTTATTCTGTTTTCGAGCCCGGGCCAGGTCTCTATCGAACTTCTACCCTCGATCTCGAACCTACAAACTTGGGGTCATATGATTTTGACCGTATACAATATTATATACAAAAAATATACAAATTTTATACACTTTTACGGCTACTGAATATAAATAATTTCGAGCTTGCGAACTTTGCCCTATGGTATTCGGGATCCACTGCCCCGATTAATACAAGTTCTCATCGCGTATGACTCATCTGATAAAAGAAAAGGATTTTTACAAGGAATTTTTCTTTCCTAGGTCTCGAACCCATTAAGTCAACCAATGGATAGACAAATCAAATAATTACTAAACGGCTATTTGGTTAAGTCTAAGCAACGCCATTCTTCGTGTTGATAATTTATTCGTGTCGGCTACAGGGAGTAATAGATATATGCAGTTTCACTTCTATTTGCAGCCTAATAATTAATATCATTATTTCAAAATGTCAGTGAAGCCAGTCATTTAATCTAGGTACCCGTTAACGTTGTATACTGCTACCTGTGTTGCAATATCAATTTATTGATCCAATTAAATCGAACCATTTTGATTAAATACAGCAAAGTTGATAATAAAGCACGACAGTTTCATGCTATTAAATTTTTTCTTCTTTTATATTTCCTTTTGATTATTTTCAGATAACAAATAAACTATTCAGTTTTTCTATGGATTTTTCTCCTCTTTACACTCATTTCATTTTGATTTTTTTCAAACTTACCTTGATTATGCGTTCGTTTTGAAAAGTTTCCAACATTACACGTTATATCGGAAAATATTTACTCACACTTGATGCAAACACCAAACCTATTATAAACATGGCATTTTTTTTTTTGACTAGCGAATATAATTTTTTTTGAAGGATTTAATGATATTATCGAGCTTTCCTGTAAGATATATTAGGAAAAATTAAAGATCTACAACTAATACTCTCACGTGCTCATGTTGAAGTGTTAAATTTTAATGAATGCCAACTTTTTACATCTGACGGGAGACAACGTCTGAAAAGATTGTTGGCACAGTAAAACAGAGTAACTTTCGCCGGTGCTCATTCAACTTTGACTTGTAATGCAAAAGTTATTTTTTTTATTTTTACATAAAAATTTAATTTTAAGTTTGTAACACAAAAATCACTTTTTTAATTTTTATCACATAAAAATCATTACAAGGTGAAAAAAAAGTAAATATCACCCGAATTTTCTATTTTATACTGAAAATATAACATAACACTCAAAAATAAGTTAGTTATATTTGGGATAATATGAGAAACCTCCTTCCAAATTTTGCTAATCTCAGTTGTGGTTTACGGATATTATATTTACTTTTCTTATTTGATTATTTTATAATAATTTTGTTAACTCATCGTCAATAATGTAAAAAATTTGATTTTACTAATTTGCCCTTTTAATTTATACTCGTTTGTTTAATAAATTTTACAAAAATATCTTTTGGAATTAGCAGAAGAGTGATTGTTAGAGCATTGCCCTCGAACTATTAGTTTTGGTCTAATAATGCCCTCTATCCACCTATTGGGCCAAATATATCCTTTTGTTAATGTTTTCGGCTCAAATATGTCCTTTAAGCTAACAGCCCACTTCAGATTATAAATTAAATTTTTTTTAATGACGTGTCTTAATACTATTGGTTGTTTAGAACCCAACCCCAAATATGTAACCCACCCACCCATTTAAGACTAACCCGACCCGACCCAAATATCTAAATCATTAACACTGAACGACTCTGACTCCCGTTTTTGCACAGAGCGTCTGAATCCTCCCAACCAATTTAGGGTTCTTGTTGTTGTTCTTCTTCCCTCTCCCAATTCTTAAAACCAGAGTTCTTACATCTTCTTCATCTTATTTTAGCTTCAAAATGTCTGAATCTTCTTCTACTTCTTCCGAAATTCATACGACATACTCCCCCATCTAAAAATTAGTTTTTTTTTTGTTCTTCCCTCTCCCAAATCTGAAAAATCAGAGTTCTTAGATCTTTTTCATCTTGTTTTAGCTTAAAAAATGTTTGAATCTTCTTCTGCTTCTTCCCGTGACCAAAGTGAGAACCGTATATGTTATTATGGATAATTGTCAACCAATTTACTGCTACGACACCTTTGAATGATGGTCGTAGATTTTACAAATGTTGTCGCTATGAGACTAATGGTTGTCGATATTGGGAATGACGCGACGAAGAACTTCCACATCATGTGTCAATGTTTATTCATAAGCAAAGAAATTCGTTGAATGCCCTTCGTCTCGAAAGGAACAAGCTGAGGAAGACGGTGGATGATATGGTTGTGAGTAAAGCTGCAGATTTGAATAACGTATCCATGGAAGAGAAAGTTTCAAACTTGGAGCAGAAATCGAAGAGATGGAGAAGACTTGCGATATGGTCATGGGCTATTTTTGTTGTTTTTGTAGCTGGAACAATGATGTATTGAAGTTGGTGGCCTCTAACGTTTTGCCTTGATGAAATTCTGCTGATGTTAGTTATTTAAGCTAGTTGTTTTGGTTTTTAAATGAAGGAAATATGTATATTTTAATTGTTTAAATTAGTTATTTTGGTTGGTTAATGAAGGAAATCTGCAGATTTTAGCTGTTTAGATTGGTTGTTTTGATAGTCAAATGTAAAAAATCTGCAGATGTTATGTTTGTAGAATCTGCTCAAGTTGATGTTTGTTATGTTTGGTAATGTATTTGTTTTTGTTCATGATGCAACATTGAGCAATGAATGAGCCCTATCTGGAACTTATAGGGAACTTTGGTCCTGGGCATGAACTTCTGCTCACGACTACATAGATAACTTTCATTTCTTCTGTACATCTCATGGGAAAGTAAGGGTTCACCAGTAACTCTTTTGGCTCTAATTTGCTTTTTGTGAGTTAAGAATCTGACTTTTGTGTGTGGTAAGGATTGGTTAACAATATCATTACACGTTGTGCTAAAGTTTTATGTAACTGGTATTTCATCTTATACAATTATGTGTTATTTTTAAGACTTCTGTCGTAGGCGTTTGGACAACCAAAACAGAATACTGCTGATGCCAACCAAAGGATTTCATTCACAAAATACTGCTGATGTAACCAAAGGATTAACAGGATAACCAAAATAGACTAACAGTATATTGTATCCTCATATACTTGACAAAATACTGTTGGTGCAGATTTCTTGACAAACCAAAACCAAAACTAAATAACAGTCAGATTGCTAACCAAAACCAAAACAGAATAACAGTCAGATTAACCAAAATACTACTCTAATGCTTGTGTTTTTTAGTCTTTAGTTTTCTAATTTTTTTTTCCTTTTCTGCTACCAACTGATTTGCGGACATAGCTGATTTGCCTTTTCAAGTGAGCTTCTTTGGTGAACAAGGCAGATTAGTAGGAAAGTTAACACCATCCACATCTCCTTTGAAGCTAATCTTCATAGTACCAATAGGTTCTTGATGCAACTTTCGTTGTTCCAGCCTAGTTTTAGCTTCAGATATCACCTTAGGCATCACATCCGGCTCTTCATCTTCATTTTCATCAACCTCATATTCATCATCAACTATTGTTGGAGGTGCAACACTTACATTTTCATCTTCACATTAACTCATGTCCACATACAACTATAAATGCAAAAGAAAACATAAAAGCTGATAAATAAAGAACTATTTGATCAGACAACAAGACACCATAGGAACACTAAATCGCTATCAACTATACAAATCCCTACAATAGACAAAAAGAAAAAAAGAAAAAGAAAAGAGGGACCACATGCCATCTTAATACTACTAAACAATGACATTAAAAGCATAAAAGAACAGAAGATGATAAGAGACTTCCTCTATTTATTTGAACCCTAACCATATTTATTCTAGAAAAGCAGTAAAATCTTACTTGAATAGAGAAGAGACTTCAAAAATTGATATTCAACTTGAATCTATCGAAGAGAAAGTGCAGCGAGCAGCCATCACTATCGTCGAGTTTGGGGGAGGTCGATTTTGGTTGGGAGGATTCAGACGCTCTGTGCAAAAACGGGAGTTAGAGTCGTTCAGTGTTAATGGTTTAGATATTTGGGTCGGGTCGGGTTAGTCTTAAATGGGTGGGTTACATATTTGGGGTTGGGTTCTAAACAACCAATAGTATTAAGACACGTCGTTAAAAATATTTTTTAATTTATAATCTGAAGTTGGCTGTTAGCTTAAAGGACATATTTGGGCCAAAAACATTAACAGAAGGGTATATTTGGCCCAATAGGTGGATGGAGGACATTATTAGACCAAAACTAATAGTTCAAGGGCAAAGCTGACCCTTTTCCGATAATTCAATGACAAACATAAAATCTACGGGCTCGGTAGTTCTCCATGGCTTCGACTTATTACAAAGAAATCAAAGTATGCATATATAAAATACGAGGGAGAGTAATATTACGAAGATAAATACGTGAGACGTCTTTAAAATTAATCTATTACCTTTAATATTTTTTATTAAGCTAAATAGCTATATTTTGAAGTATCATGTCATATTTTCGGTACAAAATATAAAAATCCAGGTGATATCTATAATAGGGGCATTTGCATCTATACCCAGTTTTTGGGTCACTATTTAACTTATACCCGTTTTGCACAAAAAATTGTAAGCGTACTCATTTTTCGGGTAACTTCAGACATACGGGTCTAAAGTAGCAAAATATTATGTCTGAAGTTTGAACTTCAGAATTTTTTGCCTGAAGTGTAGTCTTATCAAATATTTTTGCCTGGAGTTTGGCTTGACTTGCAAAGGCAATCACGCAAACTTCAGTTCATAGTGCAAGGGCAAACTACAGTTCAATTGTGTATGTCTGAAGTTTGAACTTAAGAGTTTTTTGCCTGAAGTATAGCCTTATCAAAGCAAAACTTCAGATATTTTTGTCTGAAGTTTAGCCTGTCTTGCAAAGGTAATCAGGTAAACTTCAGTTCATAGCAAGCGAAAAACTCCAGCTTAATTGTATATGTCTGAAGTTTGAACTTGAAAACTTTTTTGCCTGAAGTTGAGCTCCAACATCTGAAGCTGCAAGAATTTATAGTCATATGTAAAATAGGAGGCAAGTCTTGAGCTCCAATAGCTGAAGTTGCACTTGCAAAGGAGTATACTTTCAGGAGTAGAAGTTCTCTAACCTAGGGGGAAGAATCTTGTTTCATTATCTGCCTGAGTGTCGCTGTTGCCGCCTCATTCATCACACGTTGGTACTTCACAATCTGTCCATCAACAGGGCTAACAGAAAGATCATGTGAAGAAAAATCTTGTTTACTCAAGTGTTTCTTGTTGCCTTCCATCACGTTGAGGGGGAAGAAAGGGGAGCATAAATCAGGGGGAAGACGAGGAGTCTGAAGTTGTTAAAATTAGGGTATAGGTTAAGTAATTTTAAAAATATAGGTATAAATTAAATGGAGGCGACCAAATAGGGGGTCGTGTAATTTTTACTCTATAATAGCTATATTTTGCAGTAATATAAACTCACAATCCTAGCATGCCTTCTATTCATACAACACACATTTGAGTCTATAACACAACATAAGTACATTACTCTTTTTGCGATGGCGTAGGATCCAGCAGATAGAAAAGAGTGGGGAAAAGTGGAGCAACATTAAAATAAGAATTTATGTTATATGAATTGACATTTAAAGATATTCTCACATAATCACTAATATTTTGACATATATCAAAGACTGCTTTCTATTTTTATAAGATTATTAATTAATGTTTGCATAAAGAATTTTAAAATTATTTTTAAGTGACTTGTATTGTTAGTGGACGAGCATAGAACTAATGAATATGTAAAAGAATAAATACGTTTTAGATTATCCAACTCGAAGCTAAAAATATTACTATTAATAAAGCATAATTGGAAACCTCCGGTATGCTTCTAAGATGTTATGTTTTGTAATAATTATGCAGAAGATAGAGCAAAATGGCCCATTAGCTCAGCTGGTTAGAGCGTCGTGCTAATAACGCGAAGGTCGCAGGTTCGAGACCTGCATGGGCCATATTTTTGTTTCTTTTTAGTTTTTTCAACAAGTCCAACAGCGGGCCTTTTTCTCTAGGGCTTTTAGCCCAGAATTACCTTTCTCTTGGACTTGGGAGTAATAAAAAACCCAAGCTATTGGAATCGCTACAAACTACAATTATACGAAGCTAGTATATTTGGTTTAAAATATTAAATGTATAACGAATTCAAGTGCAACTTTTCTCTTATCTGGAGAAGAGGCGGTGATTCAAATTTTATATCTCTAGAACTGAGTTAGGGGTGATAAATGAGTGGGTTAGGCTGAATTTGGGAGATCTTTTTGTTTTGGGTGAGTTTCATGAGTTGTATTTTGGCTGCTTAATGAGTCAGAATGAGCTATAAAAAATAATGAGTTAACTTGGGTTCAACCAAAATAGACTCATGAGCTAAAATGTTTGTAGCACAATCTATTAATCTCTGAACGAATTGAATGAGTTTGGGCTCAAATTGTCACCCTTAAACTGAGTGCCAAATGACGAAATGAAGGGAATTCCCAAAAAGGATATACTATAATTAAGTTGAGAAAAGTGCTACCTGTGATCTTTTACAACTTAATAAAAGGGAAGGTCATACAACGGCTTATTTTTGGGCGATTTGCAGTCATACCCTATATAACAGCCACCTTTTAACCTGTATTCTATTTTTAAAAATTATTAATCTGGTAGCCACAAAAAATCCGTAATAATATGACCATTCTACCCCTGACAAAATATATAAAAGATGCATCACGCAAAAAACACTTCATGATCCTCCTCCGTCACTCCGTCTCTCCTCAGATCTCCTCTCGCAAACCAGAAATTTGAACCAGATGCAAATTCCAAAATTCAAAATTACAAAAAAAATTGTAAGTATTGCAATTCATCTTCAGAATTCAAATTAGCTTTTGATATGTTTCTATAATTATTTTCGTAATTCACACTTGGATGAAATTGTTTGACGGATGAAACATGAACTTTTCAATGACGAATGAATTTGCATTATAAATTTGTTTCACGTTGAATTCTAGAGTGAAGTAGAAGACTCTTCACGTTAAACCTAATTTAAATGTCAAAGCTAAAAATTCAAATATGCTGAAGTTTTGTACTGCGTTTTTACATAATTCGCTAAAACTTCACACCAAAAATGCTTAAATATTTGTCTTTCATTCTAAACAAGTTGAAGTTCTTTAGTTCATTTGCTAAGACTTCAGCACTAAAATATGTTAAAGTTATGTCCTGCGTCCTATAGTTATGTCATGAGTTTTTCCGAAAACTTCAGCATAAATGCTGAAGTTGTTTAGTTCATTTTTTAAAAACTTCAGGAAAACGAGCTGAAGTATTCCTCCTGCACTATGTAATTTTATTATGACTTTTTGCTAAAACTTCATACCAAAATATGCTGAAGTTTTCTCCTAGATACAATAGTTTTGTCATGAGCTTTTTCAAAAACTTCAGCAGAAGATGCTAAAGTTTTTAATTCATTTGCTAAAACTTCATACCAAAATACGCTGAAGTTTCTCCTGGATACAATAGTTTTGCCATGAGCTTTTTCAAAAACTTCAGCAGAAGATGCTGAAGTTTTTTAGTTCATTTGATAATTCTTCAGCACTTAATATGCTGAAGTTTTTCTTCTGCGCTATGTAATTTTCTCCTGCATGCTGAAGTTAAATATAATTTGTGCTTAACTTTTATCTTGCATTAATCAGCTTTTTCATGAGTTTTTTTCTCTAGTACATTTGCTCAAACTTCAGCTTTTTTTCATAATTAAATTCTGTTGTTCAATTTCCTAATAAAGGACACTTAACTTGCTTCTATAGGATGAGTTCGATTTGCGTTGTTATTACTTTCAATGAGAGGTGCACTGTTGATTTCAAATACTTGGATCATGATACAAAACTTGTTCTTCTTAATAAGCAAGTATCATTCAATTCTTTCCTGAAGATAATTAGTGAAATTACAAATATTGATTCAAGAAGATATTCAGTAAAGGTATGGTTTGATATCAAACTAAATACAAGCAAAGGTATGCTTGTAACTTCAGATGAAGAACTCAGTACCTGTAAAAATTTGCTAACAACTGATTCAGCCTACAAGAATTGCCATTTTGTCGTCGAAAAAATACAACATATTTCTGACAGTATAGGTGCTTCAGAATATGCAACATTCAACCAATCTCTTGACAGTATAGCTGCTTCGGAACAATTTGCTGATTATCAACATGAACTGGGGCAGCCAATAGTGGAAGTAGATAATGAGAAACAACCTTCTAACTTTACAGCTGCTTTAGAATATAGAATGCTACAACAATCACCCGCTGCTCCAATAAATTCATACCAGTTTGTCAATGAGCAAGAAGAAGAAGGACAACTAATAATGCAAATTGACAACCAACACAGAATCCAACAAAGTTTTTTGTTACCTTCTGCAATGATAAGCAACAACGAAGATGAAGAAAATATGAAATTAATACCGATAACATCAGATACAATTGAAGAAATTGCTGAAACTTCTAGTGCTTCTAAGAAATCAAGAAAAAGGGTAAGGAGAAGCTGAAAGAATCTCCACCATGTAAAATACTTAGGCACGATGCATTGCCTGAGGAAGTAAGAGTAGGATAAATTTTTGAGAACAAGCAAAATATGACTACATTTTTCTGCAGCTTGGAGTTAAACCAAAAAGTTGAATTCACAGCTGTTAGATCATGTTCAAAGAGATATGAGCTAAAATGCATCATGGAGAAATGTGGTTGGAATGTGCGTGCTACCAGAATAAATTTTTTTACACTTTTCAGGGTGATAAAATATCATATTAACCATGAATTCTTAGTTGATGCAAGAAAATAATATCAGAAGCATGCTAAATGAAATTTTATAAGTGAACAAATTTTAGAACATGTTCGAGACAAAAAGATAGAGGTTACACTAGCCTTTGTAAAGAATGAAATGAAAAAGAAATTTGGAATAGACATTGGATATCACAAGGCATGACGTGCTATTCAAAAAGCTATTGCTTGCATAAAAGGAACACCAGAAGAGAACTACCAGATTCTTCCTTCATACCTACACATGATGGTGCATAGAAACCCAGGAATGTACACAAGCATAAAAAGAGATGAGCAGAATCGGTAAGCAAAACAATACTAACCATCAGCCTGAAGTTAAACTTCACACCTTATGATTTGTTTGTTTTGTGTTTCATTGTACAAAATATCATGGAGTTCTATTTGTTGTTGTATCAAAGGATGCAAACAATCAAATCTTTCCTCTATCATTTGGTGTAGCAAATTCAGAAAACAATGAGACATACATTTGGTTCTTCAGGGAAATGAGAAAATCATTTCAAGTCCGTCGTGAACTGGTTTTCTTGTCAGATAGAAACCAGTCGATCGCAAATGGGATTAGAAAAGTTTATCCTGAAGTTCACCATGGTATCTGCCTCTATCACTTTGAGAAAAATTTAAAGCAAAGACATGCAAAGGTCACGATAATAAATCTTTTTCAAAGCGCTGCAAGGTCATACAAACGTGAAGATTTTAATAAGCTAATGTCCCAACTCAAAAGTATTGACAAGAAAACATACAATTACATAATGGAAGAGCCTCCAGAAAGATGGGCTCGATCGTGGTTCCTATGGTGACGTTATGATATACTGACAACAAACATTGTAGAATCAATGAATTTCGTGTTACTAAAAGCGAGAGAGATGCCTATTTTAAGAATGTAAGATTACATCCAAGAAAAGTTGGGAGAGTGGTTTTACGAATGGAGAAAAAAAGCAAATGAAACTTTTCACAAAGTATCAATATGGGCAGAAGAAGAGATGACTAAGAAGATGGACTTGGATTGCAAAATGTTTGTGAGTATATTTATTAACCTCGGGATTTACTTTCAGCGTGTTTTCTCTTTAGCATAATCACTTCAACTTTTAATATATGTTGCAGTGATTTACTGCTTACATATAAAAAACTTCATATTTTTTCTTTTTGAAGCAATAATACACTAATATAGTTTATCTTAATTTTTTTATTCCTTCTTAGGTGTTCAACCTTGATTCAATGTTGTTTAGAATAAATAGTGAAGGAATCGAATTCATTGTAGACTTAAAGAAGAGAACTTGTGACTGCTTGGAATTCCAACTTGATGAATTGCTCTGTCCACATGCAATTGTTGTTATTAATAAGAGATATTTGCAAAAACCTGATTACTTCTCAAAATGGTATTCAAAGGAAACATTATTCAAAATATATGAAGGACATGTGAATACCGTGGGAGATAAAAAATCATGGGATATTCCACAAAATGTAGAATCTGAGATCACAAAACCTCCCGATGTAGAGATTTTGCGAAGAAGAAGACAAAAGAAGAGGCATATCCCTGCGACTGAATCAGTACCATTGTAGTCTACCAAATGCAGTCGATGTAAACAAATTGGGCATAACAGAACAACTTGCTTGTCGTCTCTAGCACCTCATCCATATTCCAAGAAACACACTGAAAAATATTCCAACGTTCAATAATTCTTTGTGTTAACTATTTTTCAATTGGATTATAAGGTCTGAATTTAGACTTTGATTATTGTATGATATATTTTTGTAGGAATAAAAAAAAATCTCTTGCACTCTTTTATATATTGCTGAAGTACAAATCACTCATTTTTGTTGCGCAGACTTACAGGTTTGGTTGCATTTTAAAAAACTACGCAATGACTTCAACGAGAAAAAACTGTAGGTGAAATACATATCCTTAACACACACACACAGGCACATACACACAAAAGTATCACATGTACAAGCAAAAACTTAAGCATCTTTAGACTGAAGTTATAGAAAATGAACTAAATAACTTCAGCATAAAAGGTTCAAGTTTCTAACTTATATACGCTAACTTCAGGTAAGCTAACTTCAGAGTTCAAAATTTTAAAAAATTATACACAAAAATATAACAAATATTTTCATTTATATAACAACACAAAACATTAACAAAACAAGGCCATCATAAAAAAACATTGACAAAACAAAAAGAAGAATCATAAAAAATATTAACAAAAAACACAGAATAGAAACATAAAAAAAGGATTACAAAAACTAAGCATGTCACGACCCGATTTACCCTCCGAAGGTGTCATGACGGCACCTACTCTCAACGACTAGGTAAGCCTACTATAACGGGAAAAAATCGAAATAAAACACAAGCAATAAAGGGGATAAGGGCAATGACATAAATAACATACTGGCCGCTCGGCTCATACAAAATTTAACTTCCCAAAACCCAGAATATCACAGACAGTCACAAGCTTCTAACACTACTGTAGCTCTAACAAAAACTGGAAAAGTACAAAAGAACGTCTTTACAAGATAGAATAGAAGGAGACTCGGGGAATTTTGCGGATGCGGCAGAAATACCTTGCAGTCTCCTAGAATCGGCAGCAGCGACTAACCACGAGGCTGATAGCTCGTACCTGGATCTGCACGCGAAAAACATATGCAGGAAAGGGCATGAGTACACCACATTTGATACCCAGTAAGTGCCAAGCCTAACCCCGGTCAAGTAGTGACGAGGTCAGGTTAAGGCTCTACTGGATTTCTAAATAAGTCAGTTTAAAACAGTACAAAATATAGGTAATTTCTACAGTAAATAGTTTAAGAAAAACAACATAAGTTTTACAGTAAAGAAAATCCTCGGTTCAACACAATATATCACAAAGTGGAATCTCTCGGGATACCGTCCCGTAGTTCCAAATGATTATACAGTACATGGGGAATCTCCCGGAATACGTCCGTAGTCCCAAAATAAATATGCAGTACAAGGGTATCTCCCGGAATACATCCATAGTCCCAAAGTAAATATGCAGTACAAGGGGATCTCCCGGAATACGTCCGTAGTCCCAAAGTAAATATGCAGTTTAGGGGGATCTCCCGAAATACGTCTGTAGTCCCAATTTAAACATTCTATGCAGGATGAATGACAAGCATAACATCGAAATTACACAGTTTATACTAATCACAGATAAGGCAGATAAGGGCTTAACTAGGCACGACACACATAAAATCAAGTAGGCAATTAGGCACGTAAGCATGCTTTCCTAATTTAAGCTAAACAATATATCATATGAGAGCAAGTTCATAGAAGAGGAAACAATTTATGTTTTAGTGAGGAAAAAAAAAGAGATTTTTGAAATAATGGCCCGTGTATGTACTCGTCACCACACGTACACGGCACCCACACAACATTTAGCATCAAATATCCTAAGGGGGAAGTCCCCAACACAAAATTAGGCAAGCCACTTACCTCGACTGCTCAATTCAACCCGGAATCACATTCTTGCCATGAGTACACGACTCCAACTGGCCCAAATCTATTCAATTCAATTGCATAATGTAAATATAACTGTAAGAAAGTAATCTAACTAATAAATTCGAAGCTAATACGCGAATTAAGGAAAATTGCCGAAAACGTCCCCCCGAGCCCACGTCTCGAAACGGGTAAGAGTTACAAATTTCGGACACCCGTTCACTCACGAGTCTAACCATACAAAAATCACTCGAATCGGATACCAAAATCTTGCTCAAAACTCAAAAACTCGTTTTAAGAATTTTATCCAAATTTTCCCAATATTTCACCCCAAATTCGAAATTAAAGGATGAATATAAGCATTGATTCGTGGAAATTAGTCAAAACCGAGTAGGAATTACTTACCAATTTTCCTAGGTGAAAATCTCTTCAAAAATTTCACTCTCCCGAGCTCCCAAGATCAAAATATGAAATATGGCTCAAACCCTCGATTTGGGTATTTAAGATTCTGCCCAGGCATTAATCTTCACTGCAATCGCGGACACCCAGTCGCGATCACGAAGAGCAACTCACACGCGCCCTCAGAATACACTACACGTTCGCGAAAATCCGTTCGCGAACACGGGGCTTTATTTCCCAGACCTACGCGATCGCGGTTGCCTTCACGCGACCGTGTAGAGAACACTCGATTTTCCACTGCTGCCCTATTCCTTCTACGCAAACGCGACATAGCCCATGCAAACGCAGTGGTCAAGCTGGCTACCCTACGCAATCGCGTCCCTTCTCTTGCGATTGCGATGCACGAATTTCAGACGGGCCAAAAAGTTTCCTACGCGATCGCGGGCTACCTCACGCGATCGCGATGAAGGAAAACCTGCTGCATTCACACCAGAAAACCAGCAATCACACACAAGGCTAAAAATGCCCGTTGAGCATCCGAAACACACCCGAGGCCCCGGGGACCTCAACCAAACCCACCAACCAGTCCTAATACCTCATTCGAACTTAGTCGAGCCTTTAAACCACGTTCCATAACATCAAAATCAAGGTTTATGCATGTATTCAAGCCTAAGAACTTAGGAAATTTCTAAAATCTACAACCGATGCCGAAACACGTCAAAACTAGTCCGAATGATCTCAAATTTCATACATAGGTCATAAATGACACTACAGACCTACAACCACTCTCGGAATCCCATTCCGAGGCCGATATCAAAATTTCACCTATCGGTCGAAATCGCCGAAATTCTAACTTTCGCCAATTCAAGCCTAAATCTACTACAAACCTCGAGAACACATTTCAAACACGCTCCTAACCCCGAAATCACCCAACGGAGCTAACGGAGTTGACGAAATTCCATTAAGGATCCGTCTTCATACAGTTCCAACTACGGTCCGATTTCTAAGGCTTAAACTCATATATAGGGACTATGTGTCCAAAAACTCTCTGAATTTCTCAACTAATCATTCCGACAAGTCCCATATGCAGATATAAAAGTGGGGAAAGCAGTTATTAGGGGATCGGGGTGCCAACTCTCAAAACGACCGACTGGGTCGTTACATTCTCCCCCTCTTAATAAAAATATTCATCCTCGAACGAGTATTGAGACATACCTGAAGCTGTGAAAAGATGAGGGTACTGACTGCGCATACCCTGCTCGGTCTCCAAGTCGCCTCCTCGACCGACTGAACCCTCCACTGAACCTTGACTGATGCAATATTCTTCGACTTGAGCTTTCTGACCTTTCTATCCAATATAGCTACTGGCTCCTCAACATATGATAGGTCCTTGTCCAACTGGACTGAACTGATATCCAAAACATGGGTCAGGTCACCGTGATACTTCCGGAGCATGTAGACATGGAATACCAGATGAACTCCTGCTAGGTTGAGAGGGAAGGATAACTCATAAGAAACCTCCCCAAACACCGCAACACCTCAAAAGGGCCAATAATCTCGGACTCAGCTTACCCTTCTTCCCGAAACTCATGACGCTCTTCATAGGTGATACCCGAAGAAAAACCCGATCACCAGCCATAAATGCCAAATCACGAACCTTCCGGTCCGCATAACTCTTCCGCCTGGACTGAGCTGTGCGAAGTCTCTCCTGAATCACCTTCACCTTGTCCAGGGAATCCTGGACCAAATCTGTACCCAACAATCGGGCCTCGCGCGGATCAAACCATCCCATTGGAGACCGGCACCGTCTACCATATAAAGACTCATACGGCGCCACCTGAATGCTGGACTGGTAGCTGTTATTATAAGCAAACTCTGCGAGTGGAAAGTATCGGTCCCATGACCCTCCAAAATCCATCACACAGGCATTGAGCATATCCTCAAGAATCTAAATCGTGCGCTCGGACTGCTCGTCCGTCTGAGGGTGAAAGGTTGTACTCAACTATACCCTGGTGCCTAGCTCCTGCTGAACAACTCTCCAGAACCGCAAAGTGAACTGTGTACCTTTGTCTGAAATGATAGATACTGGAATACCGTGGAGGCGAACAATCTCTCTGATATAAATCTCTGCCAACCTCTCGGAGGAGTATGTAGTCAACACTGGAATGAAATGGGCTAACTTGGCCAGTCGATCCACAATCACCCAAATAGCATCGAACTTTCTCAAAGTCCGAGGAAGTCCAACCACAAAGTCCATGGTGATACGCTCCCACTTCCACCCTGGAAGCTCAATCTACTGAAGTAAGCCCCCTGGCCTCTGATGCTCATATTTGACTTGCTGACAGTTGAGACACTTGGCCACAAACTCCACCATCCTTCTCCACCGATAGTGCTATCTCAGATCTTGGTACATCTTCGCGGTACTCGGATGAATGGAATACCGCGAGCTATGGGCCTCCTCAAGAATCAAATCCCGAAGCCCATACACATTAGGCATACAAATCCGAACCTGCATCCTCATCACACCGGTATATCCTATAGTCACATCCCTGGAGTCACCTCGCCGAACCCTGTCCTAAAGAACCAGAAGGTGGGGATCATCATACTGGCGCTCTCGAATGCAGTCATAAAGAGAAGACCGAGCCACCACACAAGCTAAAATCTTGCAAGGCTCTGAAAGATTCAATCTCACGAACTGACTGGCTAAGGACTGAACATCCAAGGCTAAGGGCCTCTCAACTGCCGGAAGATATGCCAAACTCCCCAGACTCTTCACCCGGCGACTCAAGGCGTCGGTCACCACATTGGCCTTCCCCAGGTGGTATAATATAGTAATGTCATAGTCCTTTAGTAACTCCAACCATCTCCGCTGGCGCAAATTGAGGTCCTTCTGCCTGAACAAGTGCTGCAAACTCCGGTGATCCGTGAAAATCTCACAGGGAACACCGTGCAAATAATGATGCCAGATCTTCAGGGCGTGAATAATAGCTGCTAACTCGAGGTCATGAACCGGATAATTCTTCTCATACACCTTCAACTGCCGGGACGCGTAGGCAATCACCCTACCATCCTGCATCAATACCGCTCCAAGGCCAATCCTCGAGGCATCACAATAGACAGTGTAGGACCCCGAACCTGTAGGCAACACTAATACTGGGGCTGAAGTCAAAGCTTTCTTGAGCTTCTGAAATCTCTCCTCACACTCCTCGGTCCACCTGAAAGGAGCACCCTTCTGGGTCAGTCTGGTCATAGGTGCTGCAATAGAAGAAAATCCCTCTAGAAAGCAACGGTAGTACCCTACAAAACTAAGGAAACTGCGGATCTCCGTAGCTGATGATGGTCTAGGCCAACTCTGTACCGCCTCCACCTTCTTCATATCTACTTTGATCCCATCACAAGACAATATGTGGCCCAGGAATGCCACTGAATCAAGCCAGAACTCACACTTGGAGAATTTTGCATACAATCTCTTCTCCCTCAAAGTCTGAAGCACGGTCCTCAAGTGATGCTCATGATCTCCCCGTGATCGGGAATACACCAGAATGTCATCAATAAACAAAATGACGAAGGAATCAAGATAAGGCCGGAACACACTGTGCATCAAATGCATAAAAGCTGCTGGGGCATTAGTCAGTCCAAATGACATAACAAGAAACTCATAGTGGCCATATTTGGTCCTGAAGGCAGTCTTCGAGATATCCAGCTCCCGAATCTTCAGCTGATGGTAGCCAGATCGCAAGTCAATCTTGGAGAATACTCTGGAACCCTGTAGCTGGTCGAATAAATCATCAATGCAAGACAAAGGATACATGTTCTTCATTGTAACCTTGTTCAGCTGCCGATAATCAATACACATACGCATAGAGCCATCCTTTTTCTTCACAAATAGCACGGGAGCACCCCAAGGTGATACATTGGGCCTGATGAAACCCTTATCAAGAAACTTCTGTAACTGCTCGTTCAACTCCTTCAACTCATGAGGAGTCATATGGTAAGGAGGGATAGAAATGGGCTGAGTGCCCGGCAACAAACAATGCCGAAATCGATATCTCTATCGGGCGGCATACTCGGAAGATCAACTAGGAATACATCAGGAAAGTCCCTCACTAATGGGACTGACTCAACTGGAGGGGTATTAACACTGGCATCTATCACGTAGGACAAATACGCATCACACCCCTCTCAACCATTCGCTGAGCCTTAAGAAATGAAATGACCCTTCGGGGAGTATACTCTAAGGTACATGTCCACTCTAATCTCGGCAAGCCTGGCATAGCCGGAGTCATGGTATTAGCGTGACAATCAAGAATAGAATAATGGGGGGACAATCAGTCCATGCCCAAGATAACATCAAAATCTACCATGTTGAGTAATAACAAATCAGCCTTGGTCTCAAAAGCACTAAGAGAAATCAAACACGACCGATATACGCGGTCCACAACTAGAGAGTCTCCCACAGGAGTAGATACATAAACAGGGGATCTCAAAGAATCCCGAGATATCCCCAAATGTGGAGAAAAATAAGAGGACACATATGAATACATAGATCCTGGATCAAATAATATTGATGCATCCCTATGGCAGAAAGGGACAATACCTGTGATGACTGAGTCTGAAGCAACAACCTCGGAACGGGCCGGAAGGGCATAGTATCTGGCCTGGCCTCCCCTTCTAGGGCGACCTCTACCTCCCCGACCTCTACCTTGAGCTGACTGAGGAGGTGGAGTGGCAGCTGGGGCTGGAAGAATAGCTGGAGGACTCGGGGAAGCACGTGGAGGCTGATAAGACTGTGGAGGTGCACCCCTCCTAGCCTTGGGGCAATATCTAATCATGTGACGAGTGTCACCACACTCAAAACAACCCCTCGGAGGACGATGCGGCTGAGACTGAATAGGAGCTGGCCTGCTGGGCTGGCCGGTAATATCACCTCGAACTGGAGGCACACTGGATACTGGCATTGCATAATAGGACTCATGAGGTCTAGGAGGAGCTAGAATTCCGCTGGATGCTGGAAGGGCTGACTGAACATGGCGACCCACAAAGCCCCTATCGTAACGTGGTGCTGGTGCACAAGCTCCTGAAAAATGGCCAGTCTCTTAAGACCTCTTGGCCTCTCTCTCCTCTCGGTCCCGGGCGAACATGCCCTCTACTCTCCTGGAAATACTCACTGCCTGCTGATAAGTGATATCCATCTCTAACTCTCTAGCCATACTGGTCCGAATGCTAGGGTGAAGTCCCTCAATGAAGCGGTGAACCCACTCTCTGACTGTGGAAACCAAGGCTGGTGCATGCCGAGCTAACTCACTGAAACAGACTGCATACTCCAACACAGTCATAGTACCCTGGCGCAACTGCTCGAACTCCGCGCACCAAGTGTCCATGAGGTTCTGAGGGACATACTCTCGCAAAAACATCTCTGAAAACTGAGTCCAAGTGAGTGAGGATGCCTCGTCTGGGCTACTCAGATCATAGGCCCGCCACCACTAATATGCTGCTCCCCTCAGCTGGAAAGCAGTGAAAGAAACCCCACTGGTCTCCACAATGCCCATATTGCGGAGAATACAATGACACTCTTCAAAAAACCCTAGAGCGTCATCTGAAACTAGTCTGCTGAAAATAGGTGGGTGGTACTTATTGTACCTCTCAAGTCTGAGCTGCTCTACCTCAGAATCAGCTACCCTGGTCCCATGCTGTACCGGAGCCACTGGGGGCATAGGAATATACTTCGAGGCTTGATCAACCTGGCCCCTTTGCTCAGAAGTGTTGGCTGCGGGAGTCTGTGCCCCTCCCCTGGCCTGAGATGTAGCGGGAGCTATCGGAAGTAGTCCAGCCTGAGCTAGAGTGCTGAACATGCTCATGAACTAAGCTAAAGTCTCCTGTAAGGCTGGAGCAGCAATAAGGACCTCCTGTGCCGGCTCTCCAGCTGGAGCTGCTGTAGGCTCCTCTATCGCTACTCTCGCCGGTGCTCGGGATGTACCGTGTGGTCGTCCTCTACCCCGACCCCGGCCTCTGGCGGATCTGGCAGGGGGCTCGGGTGTTGTCGGTCCTCCCAGTACGGGTCCTCACGATCTGCGGGAAATAATATAATAGAATTTTAGAATTTAGATGTCAATAACTCGCATGACAAGGAAATCAAAGAAATATGATTGTTCTTAACAGTTACATAGCCTCCCGAAGATAGACCGGCTTGTGACTCCTATGAACCTAGACGCTTTGATACCAACTTGTCACGACCCGATTTACCTCCGAAGGTGTCGTGACGGCACCTAGTCTCTAAGACTAGGTAAGCCTACTATAACGGGGAAAAATTGAAATAAAACGCAAGCAATAAAGGGGATAAGGGCAATGACATAAATAACGTACTGACCGCTCAACTGATACAAAATATAACTTCCCAAAACCTGAAATATCACAGACAGTTACACGCTTCTAATACTACTGTAGCTCTAACAACAAAACTGGAAAAGTACAAAAGAATGTCTCTACAAGATAGAATAGAAGGAGACTCGGGGGATTCTGTGGACGCGGCAGAAATACCTTGCAGTCTCCTAGAATCAGCAACAACGACTAACCACGACGCTGATAGCTCTTACCTAGATCTGCACACAAAAAACATGTGCAGGAAAGGGCATGAGTACACCACATTTTGTACCCAGTAAGTGCCAAGCCTAACCCCGGTCAAGTAGTGACGAAGTCAGGTTAAGGCTCTACTGGATTTCTAAATAAGTCAGTTTAAAACAGTACAAAATATATGTAATGTCTACAGTAAACAGTTTAAGAAAAACACCATAAGTTTTACAGTAAAGAAAATCCTTGGCTCAACACAATATATCACAAAGTGGAATCTCTCGGGATACTGTCCCGTAGTTCCAAATGATTATGCAGTATAGGGGGATCTCCCGGAATACGTCTGTAGTCCCAAAGTAAATATGCAGTACAGGGGATCTCCCGGAATACGTCTGTAGTCCCAATTTAAATATGCTATGCAGGATGAATGACAATCATAACATCGAAATTACACAGTTTATACTAATCACAGATAAGGCAGATAAGGTCTTAACTAGGCATGGCACACATAAAATCAAGTAGGCAATTAGGCACGTAAGCATGCTTTCCTAATCTAAGAAAACAATATATCATATGAGAGCAAGTTCATAGAAGAGGAAACAATTTATGTTTATGTGAGGAAAAAAAAGAGATTTTTGAAATAATGGCCCGTGTACGTACGCGTCACCTCACGTACACGGCACCCACACAGCATTTAGCATCAAATATCCTAAGGGGGAAGTCCCCAACACAAAATTAGGCAAGCCACTTACCTCGACTGCTCAATTCAACCCAGAATCACGTTCTTGCCACGAGTACCCGACTCCAAATGGCCCAAATCTATTCAATTCAATTGCATAATGTAAATATAACTTTAATAAAGTAATCGAACTAGTAAATTTGAAGCTAATACGCGAATTTAGGAAAATTGCCGAAAACGTCCCCCGGGCCCACGTCTCGAAATCAGGTAAGAGTTACAAATTTCAGACACCCGTTCACTCACGAGTCTAACCATACAAAAATCACTCGAATCGGATACCAAAATCTTGCTCAAAACTCAAAAACTCGTTTTAAGAATTTTATCCAAATTTCCCAATTTTCAACACAAATTCGAAATTAAAGGATGAATTTAAGCATAGATTCGTGAAAATTAGTCAGGAATTACTTACCCAATTTGCCCAGGTGAAAATCTCTTCAAAAATTACACTTTCCCGAGCTCCCAAGATCAAAATATGAAATATGGATCAAACCCTTTATTTAGGTATTTAAGATTTTGCCCAAGCATTAATCGTGAAGAGAAACTCACACGCGCCCTCAGAATACACTACGCGTTCGTGGAAATCTGTTCGCGAATGCGGGGCTTTACTTCCCAGACCTACGCGATCGCGGTTTCCTTCACGCGACCGCACACTCAATTTTCCACTGCTGCCCTATTCCTTCTACGCGAATGCAACATAGCCCATGCGAATGCAGTGGTCAAGCTGCCTACCCTATGCGATGGCGTCCCTTCTCTTGCGATCGCGATGCATGAATTTTAGACAGGCCAAAAATTTTTCTATGTAATCGCGGGCTACCTCACGCGATCGCGATGAAGGAAAACCTGCTGCACTCACACCAGAAAACCAACAATCACACACAAGGCTAACAATGTCTGTTGAGCATCCGAAACACACGCGAGGCCCCCGGGACCTCGACCAAACCCACCAACTAGTCCTAATACCTCATTCGAACTTAGTCGAGCCTTCAAACCACGTCCCATAACATCAAAATCAAGGTTTATGCATGAATTCAAGCCTAAGAATTTAGGAAATTTCTAAAATCTACAACCGATGCCGAAACACGTCAAAACTAGTCCGAATGACCTCAAATTTTACACATAGGTTATAAATGACACTACGGACCTACAACCACTCTCGGAATCCCATTCCGAGCCTGATATCAAAATTTCACCTATCGACCTAAATCGCCGAAATTCTAACTTTCGCCAATTCAAGCCTAAATCTACTACAGACCTAGAGAACACATTCCGAACACGCTCCTAACTCTGAAATCACCCAACGGAGATAAAGGAGTTGACGAACTTCCATTCCGAATCCATCTTCACACAATTCCAACTACGGTCCGATTTCTAACGCTTAAACTCATATATAGGGACTATGTGTCCAAAAACTCTCTGAATTTCGCAACTAATCATTCCGACAAGTCCCATAAGCAGATATAAAAGTGGGGAAAGCATTTATTAGGGGATCGGGGAACCAACTCTCAAAATGACCGATCGGGTCGTTACAAAGCATCATCATCCTTATCAGAACAATACTCATCAATTTCTCGAAATATCTCGTCATCATCAGAATCAGAGATAAATATAGGATACTCGGTAAAAAGGCCACAAAGTCCAATGACATCAATCTTCAACTTGTTGAATTCATCACGCAACTAACTTTGTTTAACTATTACTCTGTCCATAAGAGAAGGAAGATTCTTTAGGTCTTTTTGCAGCTTGGCATAGTCGTCCCAGATGGGAAACTTAAAACTATCAAACTGCTGGACAACCTTGTCAAACAAGGTTGAATAACCTTGACAAGTACGTTCAAGGTTAAGCATGTTCTTGAATGATTCATCGGCAAAAAATTGTGGTCTGATTCTTTCCCAATCAGCCTTTATTTGATCCCACTTATGCATAAGATTAGACATTGGTACGTTACTGTTATAATCAGACTTTAAACTCTCTGACTTCTGCATAATTTGATCCGTTGTAAGCTTCCTACTTCCGCTTGGACCAGACATTCTTTCTTTAAAAAAAGCTAAAAGGCTAAGGATGAATATAAATTTAGAGAAATATGATAGAAGTCTATGGATGACTATGAAATTTTCAAGTGAAGAGATTGTTAATATAGCCAAAGAGTACACCTAATCAACTTAGTATCTATAAATGTAAAAGTAACTTTTCATGTCTGTTTTACTGTTTTACATTCAGAGAAATTCAATGAAAGAAGACAAGTAGGTGGTAAAAAAAGTAGGTGGTAAATCCAAAAAGAAATGTTACTTCAGCCTGTCCACAGTTTTTCTATAGTAAAAAAATAACTCCAGCCTGAAAATTTTCAGATAATCAATGTAAATGTAAGATGAAGTAGGTGATAAAAGACAAAAAGTAGCTAGTACATGCAAAAAAGATAAGTGTATCACGTTAAAAAAATACCAAAATATGCTGAAGTTTTGTCGTCATTAGCTTTTTCTAAAACTTCAGAAGAAGATGTTGAAGTTATTTAGTTCATTTTTGAAAATTTCAGCACTCAATAAGCTGAAATTTTGTCTTGGATTTATTAGTTTTGTCGTCATTAGCTTTTTTAAAAACTTCAAAAACTTCAGACCTTAATAAACTGAAGTTTTTTTCCTACAGTCGACGCTTTTGTTATGAGTTTTAACCAAAACTTCAGCCTAAAAAGCAGAAGTTATTTACTTCATGCTGAAGTTTAGCATGCTGAATTTCAACAAAAATATATATAAAATTCATGATAAAAGAGACAAACGTATTTGTTTTAACTTACATCCTTGAAAAAAAAGAAAAAAAATTATTTTTCATTTACAAGTTATTCTCTATTCAAAAAATTCTCTTAGAGATACTGATGCTTCGTAAGTTTTCACTAAAAATGTAAGTTTAGTTTTAAATTGAACACCAACGCATACATTTTAACCTTTTTTTATGTTTTAATCTTTATAACTCCATCAGTTTTGTCACGACCCAAAATCCCTAAGGTCGTGATGGCGCTGGACATCATTGTCAGGCAAGCCAATCATTAATTAATTGAAATAAATTTTCGGTTTTAACATTTATGAAAAACATTTTCTTTCACTTTACTACATATTAACCAAATAAAATCTGTTAAGTAAAACAATGGTTTGAATACTACACTTTAGCAAATATATCCCAACATATCCCAGAACCCGGTGTCACAAGTAAATGAGCGATTTCTAAGAATTTATACAATCATCACAAAGCCTATCCGAAATACAAATTGGACAAGAAAATTTAACATAAAATAAATTCAGTACGAGAGAGACTCTGTCAGCTGCGGATCACCTCCGGATGATGCAGCTCGCCTAAGTCTCCGAATCCTCCACATTGCTATGAAAGTACATGTGCAATAAGAATACACAACAAGTGTAGCATGAGTACAAAAATAACGTGTACTCAGTAAGTCGCGCGCCTAACCTCAGAGAGGTAGTGACGAGGGGTCAAATTAGACAATTGCTAAAGGTCAATTTAAAATATTTAAGTGCGACCATAAGCATGATTATCATAGGTAATTTATGAAAATCAGGAATAAATATATTCAACTCCGTTCACGTTTAACACTTTACATCTTCGTCATATTAATAACAATTAAGCAACATGGGTGATTTAATCAAATAACAATTAATCGACGGGAAGGAACAACTTCTTCAAAATTCTTTTTAATAACTTTAAATCTCTGTCATTTCAATTGACAACTTAATATTTCAGGCCAGTAATCAGGAAAAAATCATAGAACCTACGCAGTAAATATCATGCGCAAGCAATGCCGAGGTCGAACGGTGCGGACCAACAATAATAAAATGTGCACTGCCGAGGGTCGAACGACTCGAACCATAGATGCATCTATCTGCCCAGATCGCGAATCGATCACGCGACGCGGTTATACATATAAATAATACGGCTAGCCTGCTCGCGAATCATACCTGCGACTCAGGTGCTCATATGTACACATATCCACATAATAAATTCGTGTTTTTATCAAGAAGCAGTTTTTCTCAGGAAAGTGGTAAAATTCTTCTTAAAGGGGCATGTAATATAGCTTTTAAATCTTGGTTTTGAAACTCATTTTCCAAGTGTAATGATATTCCATAATACAACCCTACCAGGTACACAATTATCCACAAAGGAATCAATTCTCTCTCTAGATGATTAAGAAAATGAACTCTAGTCTTCTTTAGATATTCAATTACGATTTCAATTATATTAGCAGTTTAGTATTACAGGCAGGATTACAGGTACAACACATAAGGCATGCTAGTGGGTCCTAGACTACCCGGACATGGCATAATAATAGCTACGCACGAACTCCCGTCACCTCGTGCGTACGTAGCTCCCAAAGATAATAGCATATACTTAATTAGTTCACCTTTGGGGACAATTCCCCCTCACAAAGTTAGAAAGGAGACTTACCTCGCTCCGAAGTCCCATAACCGGCTTCCAAGCCCTTCCGACGACTCCCATGGATGCACAACGCCCCAAAACTAGCACATAACGGGCAAAGCAATGAAAATTCATCCTAATACCCACAACAAATTCAAATTATATATGCCCCCGGGCCCACGTTCCCGAAAATCCGAAATTTCTCGAAGGTATAATCTACCCATAGCTCCACTAGTTCAAATATACAATTTACTCTACATTCCATGCTCAAATTCGTGGCTAAAAATTCAAATTTCCATTTTCTAGGTTTCTTTAAGATTCCCCAATTTCCTACTAATTTCCATGTCTAATCCCATGCACATACCTATATTTAACTTTAAAAACATGAAGAAATTACTTACCTTGACATTACATGAAGAAATACTTTCTTGAAGCTCCTCCAAAATTGACCAAACCAAAGAAGAAATGAAGAAATGTCCACAAATTCTCGGTTTTAAAACATTCTGCGCATGCCATTTTTTGCACCTGCGACCAAACTCTCGCACCTGCGATTCCGCAGGTGCGACCAAACCTCCGCACTTGTGGCTTTCCTCAACTCAAGATAACCTCGCACCTGCGCCCTATAACCCGCATCTGCGACCTCGCAGGTGCGGAAATACCATCGCACCTGCGCTCCCAGCCGGACCATCAATCCTTCGCACCTGCGGTGCCATAGCCGTACTTGCGTCTTTGCACTTGCGGCCAAATCCTCACAGGTGCGGTCACACCAGATGACAGCAATTCCTGCCTTCTTCAAACTCTCAACTTGATCCGTTAACCACCCGAAATCCACCCGAGGCCCCGTCCAATTATACCAACCTGTTTCAAAACATAATGCGGACATGCTCGAGGCCTCAAATCACATCAAACAACATCGAAACCACAAATCGCACCCAAATTCCAACTTTATGAACTTAGAAATTTCCAACTTCTGCATCCGATGCCGAAAGCTATCAAATCACGTCCGATTGACCCAAAAATTTTCACACAAGTCATATTCGACATTATGGACCTGCTCCAACCTCCGGAATTGCGTTCCGACCTAGATATCAAAACTTCCACTTCTGGTCGAATTTCTCAAAAACCTTCAAATTTCTATCTTTAGCCAAATGACTTCAAAACGACCTCCGGACATTCGAATTTACTTCCGATCGCGCTCCCAACTACAGAATCACCATACAAAGCTATTCCCAGACTCGAAATCCCAAACGGACATCAACAACACTGAAATGCACTTCAAGCCCAAATCTATGAAATTCTTCTAAAAATGCTAACTTCCATAATATACGCCGAAATGCTCCCGGGTTATCCAAAACCCGATCCGGACATACGTCCAAGCCCGAAATCATCATACGAACCTGCTGGAACCCTTAATTCCTGGTTCTGGGGTCGTTTAGTCAAAATTCCAATCTTAGTCCATTTCTCTAACTTAAAGCTTCTGGAATGAGAACTTTTTTTCCAAACCAACTCTAAACTTCCTGAAATTCAATTCCGACCACGCCCTCGGGTCATAATACTTGAAACGAAGCTGCTCACGGCCTCAAACCGCTGAACGACGCGCTAGATCTCAAATTGACCGGTCAGGTCGTTGCATTCTTCCCCACTTAAACCGACGTTCGTCCTCGAATGTGCTAAGAACTGCTCTAGAGTTATCTGAAATCACTGTTTAACACCCCGAGCACCTGTCCGTGCTACCACCACCCAGTCGAGTACATTAGCTTAATCAAATCTGAAGATTTCTTCTTTTATCCATATAATAAGCTCAGAACCTAGTTCCAACACTTGAAATTTTCTGCCAGGCCTACTTCCAACATATAAAACACTGTATCAACTACCACACAATATACCAGAACATGACTGCATACCTTTGCTGAATCAGCACCATGCACCACATAACTCATCATCTGACCACCCTGAACCTTAATAGCCAAAATTTCACGAATCTGGTGCTCCCGATGCACCTCATAACAAATATACATGCATCCTGCTATAATGCTGACGATACTAGCGCAACGGAGAAGACGTGTAGAAATTCATACCCAACTGCAGAGTTAACAAGTCATTGAGTACCTCCTCTTGACTAGAATCGTCACTTCATTATGAACCTGATAATGGTATTTGTTCTTTAATATACACTTCACATAACCTTATCGCACTGATCCCTGATCCGATAATCTCATCTCACCCAGTATGAACTGCTCTGACAAAAAATCACCCCAAACATGACCAACAGCCTCACATGATACCACATAGCGCCAATAGGCCATAACTCGAACATGATAGGTAAGAAATGACTCAGGAAGGGACTATTCAGCTCATGCAACTGATATGAACTTTCTCAGAAAATAGGAAGTAAAACATAAGAAAGTAAATATAGGATCCTTATTCATCATCACACTGTTGCATGTGCAACCCGATCCGAATAACATAAAATTTACATAAGAAGATATATATACAGAACTGATTTGCTCACTATTACAAATTACTGAATATTGATCATAAGCACGCTAAGTGCATAATACCATCCCGGGGAGACTGATAAAGCCGTAGGCTACAAAACTCAAGCACAACTGAGGTGCGATATATATATATATATATATCTGGATCTCAAGAGCTATCCTGCTCACATAACATCATCACTACGCGGGGAACTCAACTTATTAGAAATTATCAAGACGTTTCACAACTCACAAGGCACAATCATAAGATCACATGAATTTGACGAAGATGGAACAACATTTGTTGTTCTAATACCTTTCCATGAAAAGCGCTCTACTGAAATGAACATGCCTGGCTTGTACGGAGCCCGTAATCATATCTAAATCCATCCACAACATCGAGTCTACCTTGCTCGCACCAAACTAGGCTAATAGCTTTACCTGGGTCCACATTAACCCACTTCCTCTCATAAACCATCATAGCCGGGAAAAACACCCCACAATCCACAACCAAATNTTATACGATCTTTTCGCGGTCATGCTTCCACGACCTTCCACACAAGGCAACAAGACACATCAAGAACCCATGACCAGGGTACAAAGCCTCTTCCACCGAATATCAACCTCAGGTGACACTGAAGATAACACCAACTTACTCTGAACTTTCGAATCTCTTTTTCTTGATCTTCCGAGCTCATGACTTCCTTATTAACATCGAACTGCAATCTCGATTATTACTCCCAGTTACATACTGCTTACCGCACCTAACATGCCAATATGAGGTAGCGCAAGAATTTCATCATAACTTCTGAACCACCAATAGGGTGAACACTTCATCATATAGAAACCTTTTACTTAACTCAATTCAGGAGTACCATTTCAACACACGAGTGAATTCCCACAATCACCCAACATGAAAAATCCTTAAGTAGTAGTCTATACCACCATAACCCTTCCGGGATCCGCCTACACCTGACAGGCCCTAGCACTCAAATGATCCCACATGAAATCCATTACGGCGGCCGACAAGCCCCGCACACACCGGCACAAACCACATGCATAACTTAATCACACCGAAGGAACTGATCACTGCCGCAAACGTGCCATTTCAACCATGGCTAATCAATCTATCTTCTTTTAATCATCTTCAATTGCTTCAGGAATAATAGCAACTTCCTTCCACTCATAGTAGACTCAACCTTCACTTATTCCGAGTGATCTTGATTCACGAGACTATGCTGCCTAAATCCCGCAACCCGTCTCATACCCTCCTGATAATATTTCTACAATCCGGAGTTTATTTCTCTCACTCCTCCAATACTATCCTGCATGCTGAAAAATATTATAGAACATTCCAACCATCCTCCTTTTTCTCAGAAATTACTCTGCAAAAGCTCGATTCTCGATCATATTGCTGTCTGAAACCCTTAAATGCCGCATTCTTAACTTTTGAATTTACTAGGACTGCTATTGAGAGTCACCCACTCTGACTGGCCCCGAATACAATCAACTCCAAGGCTCTTGTAGCACATGAACACCCTTTCCATTGAAGCACGTGACTGAGTCACTACCCTGACAACTCACCTATGCCTTGAGCAATATTCTGAATCTTCCAAAGCCTAACCCCGGTCCGACATGGCTAACTTTTGCACACATTCATCAAATCCCACACACAATTACCATTTTATTCCTTTCCCTTAGCTGTAATAACTTGCCATCACGCCGACAATCCGCAACCCTATGATAACACAATCCTTCAACCCAACTGTAGATGGTGGAACTCCCCCACTTAGCCCGAAGCTACTCCTTGCACCACTCTAGACCCTGCCGAGATCCTTTCTCCTTTGATAACACGATCTTGCTCAATCAATCCGTCCAATCCTTCACAGAGACCTGCCAACCATGACACCACTAACCAATTCACAGGAGACAACCCACCTGTGGAAATCACCCGCGGACACCTTCCAATGACACTGAAATGCACGCTCTCTGTGACTTGAATACCCCGTCCTACGCCCTGCTTCATTTACCAACTTGACTAGTCCGCCCGCTCCTCATGGACATCCATTAATGCGCAATATCTTTAAATTCCAGGCTATGCTGCCGCTCCCCCACTTTGTGACTGCTCGACTTCCACTTCTTACACCTGGCCTCCTAGAAATGGAACCACCGCCTAGCCTCACTTCAGGATCATTATCTGTAGCTCTCAAACCAGAAGATCACCACGACTTCAAGCTCTCCGAAGATCATCTTTCTATAGCTGCCTTCATTATCAACACTTATCCGGTACTGAACCACCGCACCTCACGGTCTCTACCAACCGCATTCTTCAATACTTCTTCTCATTTCTCTGACCCCCTCGCAACCGAAGAAACCATAGCACCGACAAATTTAACACATTCCATTCGATCAATGACGACGACTTCACGTCACATGTGCATATCCCACCTCACTTGACTACACTAAGTCTTACTACTTTATTAACCCCAACCGGACCATTCATAACCCAAATGCCTTTCCTCTGCCGGAACTAGAATACCGAAATATCGAAATCATACTCTGAGAAGACCTCCCTTCAAACCATTCATCACCCCCAACATACGGGAAAACATTCTATCATCATATCTACATCGCGCGATAACCAATCGCAAGCATCATCACTACCTGAGCATAGCCTTAAGGCTCTCGAAACACAGCTACTGAGCTGAAACAACATATTATTCTTTTGCAGGGCTATAACAACAGTCCCAACCAGTTACACATGGAAACATCTCGAATTACATTTGTAGAACCATTTCAATTCCTCAAATTCCTGATTTATAGCAAGCGCTCGCGACGCGTAAGATTGAGTAGGAATAAACGTAGGCATAAGCCTCAAAGGAATCAAATCGCACGATGAGGAATCAAGAAGGGAAGTACTCCTAAAAACCCAGTAGCCTCTCGAAGATAAGTACAAACATCTCCATACCGATCCGCAAGACTCTACTAGACTTGATCATGACTCGTGAGACCTACGGGAACCTAGAGCTCTGATACCATGTTGTCACGACCCAAAATCCCTAAGGTCGTGATGGCGCCGGACATCATTTTCAGGAAAGCCAATCATTAATTAATTGAAATAAATTTCCGTTTTTAACATTTATGAAAAACATTTCCTTTCACTTTACTACATATTAACCAAATAAAATCTGTTAAGTAAAACAATGGTTTGAATACTAAACTTTAGCAAATATATCCCAACATATCCCAGAACCCGGTGTCACAAGTACATGAGCAATTTCTATGAATTTATACAATCATCACAAAGCCTGTCCGAAATACAAATTGGACAAGGAAATTTAAAATAAAATAAATTCAGTACGAGGGAGACTCTATCAGCTGCGGATCGCCTCCGGATGATACAACTCGCCTAAGTCTCCGAATCCTCCACATTGCTATGAAAGTACCTGTGCAACAAAAATGCACAACAAGTGTAGCATGAGTACAAAAACAACGTTTACTCAGTAAGTCGCGCGCCTAACATCAGAGAGGTAGTGACGAGGGGTCAAATTAGACACTTGCTAAAGGTCAATTTAGAATATTTAAGTGCAACCCTAAGCATGATTATCATAGGTAATTTATTAAAATCAGGAATAAATATATTCAACTCCATTCACGTTTAACACTTTACATCTTCGTCATATTAATAACAATTAAGCAACATGGGTGATTTAATCAAATAACAATTAATCGACGGGAAGGAACAACTTCTTCAAAATTCTTTTTAATAACTTTAAATATCTGTCATTTCAATTGACAACTTAATATTTCAGGCCAGTAATCAGGAAAAAATCATAGAACCTACGCAGTAAATATCATGCGCAAGCAATGCCGAGGTCGAACGGTGCGGACCAACAATAATAAAATGTGCACTGCCGAGGGTCGAACGACTCGAACCATAGATGCATCTATCTGCCCAGCTCGCGAATCGATCACGCGACGCGGTTATACATATAAATAATACGGCTAGCCTGCTCGCGAATCATACCTGCGACTCAGGTGCTCATATGTACACATATCCACATAATAAATTCGTGTTTTTATCAAGAAGCAGTTTTTCTCAGGAAAGTGGTAAAATTCTTCTTAAAGGGACATGTAATATAGCTTTTAAATCTTTGTTTTGAAACTCATTTTCCAAGTGTAATGATATTCCATAATACAACCTTACCAGGTACACAATTATCCACAAAGGAACCAATTCTCTTTCTAGATGATTAAGAAAATGAACTCTAGTCTTCTTTAGATATTCAATTACGATTTCGATTATATTAGCAGTTTAGTATTACAGGCAGGATTACAGGTACAACACGTAAGGCATGCTAGTGGGTCCTAGACTACCCGGACATGGCATAGTAGTAGCTACGCACGGACTCCCGTCACCTCGTGCATACGTAGACCCCGAAGATAATAGCATACACTTAATTAATTCACCTAGGGGGACAATTTCCCCTCACAAAGTTAGAAAGGAGACTTACCTCGCTCTGAAGTCCCATAACCGGCTTCCAAGCCCTTCCGACGACTCCCATGGATGCACAACGCCCAAAAACTACCACATAACAGGCAAAGCAATGAAAATTTATCCTAATACTCAAAACAAATTCAAATTATATACTTTCTCAACCCCGCTCAGTGAAATGACAAAAATGCCCTCGGGCCCACGTGCCCGGAAATTCGAAATTTCTCGAAGGTATAATCTACCCATAGATCCACTAGTTCAAATATACAAATGTACTCTACATTCCATGCTCAAATTCGTGGCTAGAAATCTAAATTTTCATTTTCTAGGTTTCTTTTAGATTCCCAAATTTCCTACCAATTTCCATGTCTAATCCCATGCACATACTTGTATTTAACTTTAAAAACATGAAGAAATTACTTACCGTGACATTGCATAAAGAAATACTCTCTTGAAGCTCCTCCAAAATCGACCAAACCAAAGAAGAAATGAAGAAATGGTCACAAATTATCGGTTTAAAAACATTCTGCTCAGGCCATTTTTCGCACGTGCGATCAAACTCTCGCACCTGCGATTCCGCAGGTGCAACCAAACCTCCGCACCTGCGGCTTTCCTAAACTTAAGCCAACCTCGCACCTGTGCCCCATAACCCGCATATGCAACCTCGCAGGTGTGGAAATACCATCGCACCTGCGCTCCCAGCCGAACCATCAATCCTTCGCACCTGCGGTGCCATAGCCGCACCTGCGGACAAATCCTCGCAGGTGCGGTCACACCAGATGACAGCAATTCCAGCCTTCTTCAAACTCTCAACTTGATCCGTTAACCACCCGGAATCCACCCGAGGCCCCCAGGGCTCCGTCCAATTATACCAACCTGTTCCAAAACATAATGCGGACTTGCATGAGGCCTCAAATCACATCAAACAACATCGAAACCACGAATCGCACCCAAATTCTAACTTTATGAAATTAGTGTGAACAACTAATTTTGATCACACCCAAATTCTATACTATTTTGATGTACATATTTTCTTTAGGTCTAATCTTAATTTTTAAATTTTTTATCTTCCTCTTAATAGGTTTTATCTAAGAAAGTTAAAAACTAGAAAAAATATATTAACATTCCTAGGATACATGTTTATTTATTTTTCAATTTATTAGAATTATAATAAGTCAGTAGTATTTTTCTTAATATCACTTAAAGTACATGTAAATATATGGTTTTCCTATATTGTAAGAAATATTAATTAATCTTATTATCTTCTTAATTTTATTTATCTTCTACAAAACAAAACAATTTTTTTTATTTTCTTATTTGTGTCAACCACCTGCACAATGACTGGCACGCACACACGATATCTCATCCTACACTCCTACTCCTACACTCCCATTCCCACTCCCACTCCTAATATATCTCATCCTACACTCCCACTCCCACACAATGACTGGCACACAAACACGATCACATATATTTGTGTTAACCACCTGCACATCTAGAGCTTCAACTCATACATACACACATATAGATATAGAGGAAAAAAGCTTGAAACGAAAAGGAGGATAAAAAAAAAATTCAGCAACTAAGAGAAAAGATCACGGTTCGTTTAGAGTAAAAAATTTACTTGAAAAGAAACTGTTTAGTTCAGTCATTTAATTCGAAGCCAGAGTTCGAGATTTCGTTGGCAGTTTTGAGTTCGAGGTTCTAGGAAAGTTAGTATTGTTAGCTTTGGAAATCAGTAGATTGTGGCTGTTATTTTATTGTAAAAAACTTTGAAAAAAAGGTAATATTCGAATTTTCATCATCAACATTAAAGATAATTTTGTTGGTTCTGATTAATGTTGGCTTCATCTTTATATTTCCATTTTTGTGTCTTGAATTTGTTTCGAGTATTATTTTTAGCTTGAATGATTTTTTCTGATGCTCCGTTGGCTTGATATTGTTGGAACATTCACTTTCACTGTATATGTTGATAAGATTCAACAATAAAAGTTCATTTTTTTCTTACCGACTACTTCTTCAACTTTGATTTTTTTGTTTGTTTGTTTGTTTGAAGTTGTTTGCCAAAATCTTTTCTTGCTGGATTCATGATTAGTTTAAAGGCTAGGGTATTTTGTGTAAATATGAGCATTGAAATATGTTAGTTCCCTAATAATTTGGTAGTAATTATTTTATTTAGTAACTGTGGCATGATTTTATTTTATTTTCGACGGTTTTTTCCGTAAAAATGGTTCCAAAAGTTGTAATTCAGTTCAGTAGTTCTTTTTACCTTTCCCTTTTAAGACCTTCTGATAAACTTTCGAGAATGCTAATTTTGTATATTACCGTGATGCCTCGGCCATTGTAAATATAGAGAAATAAAATGAGAGAGTATTATTGGTAAAAACCTTCACGGGCACTAGCGATAGTGAGATGAGAGAAAGGCAAATGAGAGAGGTCAATTGGTGAAAACCCACAAAGGGCATCGTTGATCGATTAAGGTCTTCATATATCATGGCCCAAGCATGGTTAAGACAAATAACTTGGTTTCAAGATGAAGTTTACAACAAATTTTGAGAATTAGACGGTTCAGACGGATCGGGCATCCAGTCCAAAGTGCATGTCATGTTCATTGAAGTCAGCATATTCCTCCAGATAAGTCCTTTCTATTTTTATTCTTTGAAAGGTACACTTCTTGATTAAGTTGTAATACCTATCAATTCATTTTCTTGTTTTCTTTCGTACTATTCTTTTTGAGTCCTCTTCAGTCTAAGTTTGTCAAAAAAAAGCAAAGAAAAGGCCACAAAATCGGTTACAGTTTCCCTGTTATATGAAGCAAAACCTTCTGGGCATGAACATGCATGGTCAAAGGCATAAAGCCATCTTTGATTTTTCCTGACGAGCAAAAGGCTTGATGGACTGAACAATATGTCAAGGGTCAACAAAAGTTACTCAGTTAAAAGTTGTTCTGGGAGCAAGGTTGTTTGCACCATAAACACAAATGGTGATAGGCGCAAAATAGTCAGGTTTTGATGTTGAGAAAGAAGATCTCCAGAAAGTAATGACAGAATATCTCGGCAATTTGTACGACCATCGACAGAGTCAGTGTTACTAACAAGTGTAATGGACGCAAGGTCAAGTCGCTCAAGAAATCAAGGCCACAAACTGACCACCATTTTAATACTAACAAATATTTCTTTGTTCAGAATAGGAACAGAACAATTTTAGGAAACAGTTCGTGAAAAGACGAACACCACCAAGTGAATTCTCAAATCCTTAGTTTTCTCCTAAGATACATGTACTCATGTTATTCTTAGTTTCATTCTATGGAATCAATACCCTATCTTCAACACAGGGTACCACATCCCCTGGTCACATTTCTTTTTGCCAACACAAGGTACGATTTTCCCTAGTAGTATCTCAGAGCTCCATGAGCCTCGTCTCATTGCCAACACAGGGTACCACATCCCCTGGTCGCATTACTATTTGCTTACATAGGGTACGACATTCCCTAGTAGAATCTCAGTGAGCCATGAGCCTCATCTTATTGCCAACACAAGGTACTACACCCCCTGGCTGCATTACTTTTTGCCAACATAGGGTACGACATTCCCTAGTAGAATCTCAGTGAGCCATGAGCCTCATCTTATTGCCAACACAAGGTACTACACCCCCTGGCTGCATTACTTTTTGCCAACATAGGGTACGACATTCCCTAGTAGCATATCAGAGCGCCACGAGTGTCATTTTGTTGCAAACATAGGGTACGACATTCCCTAGTAGCATCTCATAGCGCCACGAGCCTCGTCTCATTTCCAACACAGGATACTACATCCCCTAGTTGCATTTCTTTTTGCCAACATAGGGTATGACATTCCCTAGTAGCATCTCAGAGCGCCACGAGCCTCGTCTCATTGCCAACATAGGATACTACATCCCCTGGTTGCATTTCTTATTGCTGAAACAGGGTACTACATCCCCTAGTTGCATTTCTTTTTGCCAACATAGGGTACGACATTCCTTAGTAGCATCCCAGAGTGCCACGAGCCTCATCTTATCACCAACACAGGGTACTACATCCCTTGGCTTTGTTATTTTCTTCCTACATAGGGTACTACATTCTCAAGTAGAATCTTAAAGAGCCAAAAGCATCATCATATTGTCAACACAAAGTACTACATCCCTTGGTTGTCTTCCTTCTTGTTAACATAGGGTACGACATCCCCTACATTCAAAAAAAATGTCTTTTTCAATTCTTTATTCTGCAATAGCAAAGATAGTTTAATGTGTTTTCAATAACTCACAAAAATTTTCTAGTGCAAACTGGGGAAGAAATTTTTGTTCATTTATTTTGTTTGTGATGGCTTGTAGGTTTTTCTGCAAAACAAGGATTGGATGCACGAAAAATAAGATTCCAGCTCTTGCCAAAGAAAGTGGAACATTTGATCTCCATACCAGCCGCAACCAGCTTGGACATAATGCATGCAGAGACACAGAGTCTCAAGATCCATCTTCTCATTATCTGATCAAGAAACAAGCATGTGAGAATATTTCATACTCTGTCGCATCGAGAGCATCAAGTTTCAATCTAAAGTCAATGGGAGAAGCAAGTCAAGAATCAAGACAAGACTCTAGACGACATTTAGATAGGAATTTTGTAACTCTTAGATTTTAAGAGTATGTAATTATCTTTTCATTTTGATGTAATAGTCAGAACCGTGGATCGGAACCTCGACAAAACTTCGCTCGGCTCTCCCTCTAGGCATACTCCATCACTCATCTTTCACTTGAACTACACGTGACTTGATTTCCTTATAACTTGGGATATGTAGGCTGCCAAAAACAAAGGCTCGGTCACACCTTTTTCTTTTATCTTCTTTTTCTTTTTAAATAATAGTGAGGTAAAAAATTAATCACCGTGTTCGTTTTTCTTTGCCTGAAAACTCTTCATGTTTCCAGGCAAAGAGGGGCATGCTGTGAACAACTAATTTTTGACCACACCCAAATTTTATACTATTTTGATGTACATATTTCTTTTAGGTCTAATCTTAATATTTAAATTTTTTATCTTACTCTTAATAGATTTTATCTAAGAAAGTTAAAAACTAGAAAAAATATATTAACATTCTTAGGATACATGTTTATTTATTTTTTTATTTATTAGAATTATAATAAGTTAGTAGTATTTTTCTTAATATCACTTAAAGTACATGTAAATATATGGTTTTCCTATATTGTAAGAAATATTAATTAATCTTATTATCTTCTTAATTTTATTTATCTTCTACAAAACAAAACAATTTTTTTTATTTGTGTCAACCACCTGCACAATGACTGGCACACACATCCTAACTCCCACTCCTACTCCTAATATATCTCATCCTACACTCCCACTCCCACACAATGACTGGCACACACACACGATCACATATATTTGTGTCAACCACCTGCACATCTAGAGGCTCAACTCATACATACACAAATATAGATATAAAGGAAAAAAGCTTGAAACGAAAAGGAGGATAAAAAAAAAAAATTTCAGCAACTAAGAGAAAAGAGCACGGTTCGTTTAGAGTAAAAAATTTACTTTAAAAGAAACTGTTTAGTTAAGTCATTTAATTCGAAACCGGAGTTCGAGATTTCGTTGGCGGTTTCGAGTTCGAGGTTCTAGAAAAGTTAGTATTGTTAGCTTTGGAAATCAGTAGATTGTGGCTGTAATTTTATTGTAAAAAACTTCACAAAAAAGGTAATATTCGAATTTTCATCATCAACATTAAAGATAGTTTTGTTGGTTCTGATTAATGTTGGCTTCATCTTTATATTTCCATTTTTGTGTCTTGAATTTGTTTCGAGTATTATTTTTTAGCTTGAATGCTTTTGTCCGATGCTCTGTTCGCTTGATATTGTTTGAACATTCACTTTCACTGTATATGTTGATAAGATTCGACAATAAAAGTTCATTTTTTTTTTCTTACCGACTACTTCTTCAACTTATATTTTTTTCTTTGTTTGTTTGTTTGAAGTTGTTTGCCAAAATTTTTTTTGCTGGATTCATGATTAGTTTAAAGGCTAGGGTATTTTGTGTAAATGTGAGCATTGAAATATGTTAGTTCCCTAATAATTTGATAGTTCTTTCTTGGTTGTCGTTATCTCCATTCACATAATTCCAACATTTAAGTTTTTAATTTATATTTATCAAGTTTGTTTCTTAAAGAGGGTATGCATTTGTTAACTAGCAGAATAGTTAAATTGTGAGAGGTCGGGTTTGGTTTAGCTAAATGCACACAAATAACACTAATGGGTCATGGCTTTGTTTAATAAATTTGTACCAAACGAATAAGTTTTACAACTAAAGAAGAAAAATAATGAATATGTTAGCCCGTATCTGCTCCGTAACTAATTTGGTCCAATCTTTCACAATAAAGTTGGACAAATAAATATAAAACAACTCTAAAAATACTATTAAAAAAAAACTTTAGATATACTTTAAATATTAGCCCATGTGTTCATACCCGAACCTTGAATTGATATGCTTAAATAATAAAAGGATCATGTGCGCATTTCGCGTCTCGATGACTTTAGATTTAAACAATTATATTTTATTATATTTTAACAATGTGTACATTCCCGTACCTTGGTTTAACATCCAACTTCAAAGAAGAATACCCTGTGTGCGTACCCACACCTAGGTGAATACATTAAAATAAAAATACAATAATTAATTAAGCGGTAATAAATAAGACATAATCCATGAAATACAAGAATAACTACAAATTGATTTAAGACTTACATTAGTCAATAAAAGCGACCGTGCTAGAAACACGGGACTAGAAGGGTGCCTTACACCTTCCTCTCGGTCAACAGAATTCCTTACTCAGTTTTCTGTTTTCGTAGACCATGAATTAGGAGTCAAACCTTCCTTTTGAAAGGGCATTCAAATAAAAGGTGACTTGGAACACCAAAACTCAATTCCAAGTGGCGACTCTAAATAATAAATAATCCCTTTTCAAAACATCACTTCAATTGGAAAAACTCTTCTAACTCAACCTCGCAATAGGGTTGCGTGGCAAAAAAGAGGTGTGACAATTAGAAATTTCCAATTTCTACATCTGATGTCGAAACCTATCAAATCACGTCTGATTGACCCCAAATTTTGCACACAAGTCATATTCGACATTACGGACCTTCTCCAACCTCCGGAATCGCGTTCCGACCTCAATATCAAAACTTCCACGTCCGGTCGGATTTCTCAAAAATCTTCAAATTTCTATCTCTAGCCAAATGACTTCAAAACGACTTCCGGACATCCGAATTCACTTCCGATCGCGCTCCCAACTCCAGAATCACCATACGAAGCTATTCCCAGACTCGAAATCCCAAACGAACATCAACAACACTGAAATGCACTTTAAGCCCAAATCTATGAAATTCTTCTAAAAATGCTAACTTCCATAATATACACCGAAACGCTCTCGGGTCATCCAAAATCCGATTTGGACATACGCCCAAGTTCGAAATCATCATACGAACCTGCTGGAACCCTTTATTCCTGATTCTGGGATTTTTTACTCAAAATTCCAATCTTAGTCCATTTCTCCAACTTAAAGCTTCTGAAATGAGAATTTTCTTTCCAAACCAACTCTAAACTTCCTGAAATTCAATTCCGACCACGCCCTCAGATTATAATACTTGAAACGAAGCTGCTCACGGCCTCAAACCGCTGAACGATGAGCTAGAGATCAAAACGACCAGTCGGGTCATTACAAATTTTCCCTAAAAATGCTATGTAAATTTGTATAAGTTTTGTTCCATAATTTGAATTTTAATTTGGCTTTAAATAAATTAACTTGGAAAACTATAATATTGAGAATTTAATCTGATGCAGTATGTTATCCTTACAATTATGCATATATATAAGTTATACCTTAAAATACATAAATAAAAAAAATGAGTGCAATATTGCGATGGACGTGAAAAATAGTTGGCATAAGGAGTACAGTTTCAATATACGTAAAAAAATATTTTGGCAAAAAAATTTGCTCACAAAAGAAATATGTCATGAAGTAATGTTTTCCTATTTCATTAGTTTTGTCGTCATTAGCTTTTTGAAAAATTTCAGCAGAAGATGCTGAAGTTATTTAGTTTATTTATAAAAACTTCATGTGATGACCCAAGGGGTCATTTTATGAACTTATAATCCATTCTAGGATTATTAACCATAAAAAGATTAATTATAAGTACCTCAATTTGTGTGCGCAGTCCGGGCGTGAAACCAGAAAGCTTTTATGTGAAAATATGGGAAATAGTAATTTCTAGAGTTAAGATTTGATTATAGTTGACTTTGGTCAATATTTTTAGTAAACGGACCCAGATTTGTGTTCCGACGATCTCGGGAGGTCCACAATAAAATATGGGACTTGGGCGTATGTCCGGAAATGAATTCCGAGGTCCCAAGCCTTAGAAATCAATTTTTGAAAGAAATTGTTTTAATGAATTATTAATGAAATAAGGAAAAGAATTAATGTTTGAAACCATTGGTATCGGGCCCGAATTTTGGTTCTGGAGCCCGGTACAAATTTTTTATAGTATTTAAATGCTAACTGTGAAACTTGGTGAAATGGAGTTTATTTGACTTGATTTGGACGTCCGGTTGAGAAATAATGAACTTTAAGTGTTCTTGAGAAAAATGGTGAGTTTTGAGGTCTAATTCATAGTTTTACATGTTCTTTTCATGATTTGATCGCACGAGCAAGTCCGTATGATATTTTTAGACTTGCATGCATGTTTTGTTTAGAACCCCGAAGGCTCGGGTGAGTTTCGGATAGGCCACGAGGTGTTTTACACTTATGAAAATTGTTGTTTTTGTTGGTTCTGGTGCGCAGGGGATTAGTGGTATGCGATCGCAATGCCCTATCTGCGATCGCATAGTGCAAGTTTCAGGGGGCCACCAGTTGTGCTATGCGAACGCATAGTTTCCCTCACGAAGGCACTGGGTTAATTGGACCTGGGGGAGGGGAGCCCAAGTACCCTATGCAAACACAGCCCCCCCTACACGATCGCCAAGGCCAATAAGGCCTGACCCTATGCGAACGCGGGCAGGCCCATGCGAAAGCATAGAAGGCCTGCCCAGCTATATAAATACACTTTTAAACGCGGACAGAATCCTTTTCCTTCATAATTTTCGAACTAAACAACCCTAAGGACGATTTGCTTCATCAAAGTTCATCTCAAGTTGTTGGTAATCAATTCTAAACTTTACTGTTTCAATTACCCAATGCTTTTCATCACATTTAAATCAAAAACTAAGAATTTTCATGGTAAAGATTGACGGTTTGGGTAGAATTAGGGAATTTTATAAAAATCGAATCTTTACCTCGAATTGAGGTTGGATTTTGAAACTAATTGTATATTCGGGCTCGTGGGTGAATGGGTAAACGTAATTTGGTCCGAACCCCAAGTTTGGACCAAGCGGGCCCGGGGTCGGGTTTTAACTTTTTTTTAGAAAACTTAGGAAAAATTATAATTTTCAATAAAGCTAGTTCCTTTAGCATTAATTAATGATACTAAGTCAATTATGGTTAGATTCGAGTGTGTTGGAGGTGAATTAAAGAGGAGAAGCTATAGTTGAACAGTGAGTGGCCTGCAAAGTTGAGGTAAGTGCTTGGTTTAACCTTGACTTGAGGGAATAGGAATCCCCAACTTAATTGTTATGTGAAATTTCATGTGTGTGGTGTATAGGTGATGTGACGAGTATCTATGCACCACCAAATTGTTTGCTTACATGATCCCTTCCCCGTTTCCAATTTAATTGTTCATGTTTTAATTGTTTCATGTCCATTGTTGTTTCTATGATTACTTGGCTTGTTAATTTATTGTTAAGTCTGGTTGCAATTAATTTTGAAAAAAGTATTAGTGTTTTCCTTGGTTTTATTATGGTACATAAAGATTGAGTGGGTTGACATTGTTTTACGAGATATATATGTATTCCTGCTGGTTCCATTTTTGTGATAATATTGATGAGTCTAAGAGAAGTACAGTTTTCTGTTTACAATTGTTGAGATAAAAGTGTTGTGAAAGACTTGGCCTGAATTGTGAAAGTTCTTGATAGATAAATAAATTGATAGTGATAAGGGTGGATATTAAGATAGTGATAAGGGTGGACACGAGAGATAAATGATAGTGATAAGGGTGGACAGGAGGGATCGGGTTGCACGCTGCAACAAGACAGTGATAAGGGAGGATATTTGTGTGTTATTGATTTTAAACACAATGATTTGCAAAAATTACGGTTTTAATCTATTGTTTCTCATATTATGCACATACGGTTATTTTAATGTAAAGTTTGAAAATTTATGTGAGATCTTGATTACAGCTGAGGCCTGGAATAGGTGACTGAGTTACTCTAATTATTGTTGTTGTTTATCTTTCTTATTTGTGTAGAATTATTTTATTGCTTTATTATTATATATGTTGCTACGGGTTAAGTTATAATTGCCCCGTCGTAGCCTCGTCACTACTTCGCCGAGGTTAGGCTCGACACTTACTCATTACATGGGGTCGGTTGTACTGATACTACACTCTTTTGTGCAGATCCAGGTACCAGCCAGCAGTAGAGATTTTAGTAGCGGCTATCCATTATCCGGAGACACGAGGTATATCTGCCGGCGTTCGCAGACCCCGAGAGTCTTCTCTTAGTTCGTAGAGACTATTTTATATTTTCTCAAAACAGTTATATTATTTCTTTCAGCCCATTATTTGTAGTATTCTTTAATAGTTCGTGAATTGTGACATCAGACTCTGGGGTAGTCTTAGAGTTATTTATATAATTAGTCCGTGGCTCAGTTTATTTATTTGTTTATTATTTTATAATTGGAGTTATTCTTTGGAAACCATTAGATTAAGTTTACTTTAAATTTATTTTATTATGTTTAAGTGGATAATCAAAGGAAAATAGCTAATCGAACTCTAACATTGGCTTGCCTAGCAAGTGTGGTGTTAGGCACCATCAGGATCCCTAAGGTTGTGAATTTGGGTCGTGACACTCCAGCACTCAATAAGCTGAATCTTTATCCTGAATTCATTAGTTTTGTCGTCATTAGCTTTTTGAAAAACTTCGGTAGAAGATGCTGAAGTTATTTAGTTCATTTGTAAACAGCACTCAAATAAGCTGAAGATTTATCCTGGATTCATTAGGTTTGTCGTCATTAGCTTTTTCAAAAACTTCAGCAGAAGATGCTGAAGTTATTTAGTTTATTTGTAAGAACTTCAACACTCAGTATGCTGAAGTTTTGTCCTGGATTCAATAGTTTTGTCATCATACAGGTTTTTGAAAAACTTCAGCAGAAGATGTTGAAGTTATTTAGATCATTTGTAAAAACTTCGGCACTTAATATGCTGAAGTTTTTGTCCAACAGTTGACACTTTTGTTACGAGTTTTAACCAAAACTTCAGCCTAAAATAAAATCGACAAACATATTTGATAATGCGAATAGAACAAAAATTTTAAAAGATAGAGATCACATAATTCACGCAAATTAATGTATATTCACAAAATTTAATTTTGTTTTCACTTACATCCTTGAAAAAAAAAGAAAAAAATTGCTTTTCATTTACATGTTATTCTCTATTCAAAAAATTCACACAGAGTCTCTTCATATTCTCCATAGTCATGTCCTAGTTGCTCTTCTGGAGTTTCATAATTGCTATCTTGTTTCCACTTTCCATGATCCCGATATTTTTTTAGGAATTTCTGTCTTCTTTCATAAGAGAAAACAACAAAATGTTAGCAAAGACATGCTTAAATGGTGTGCAGCTAGGAATTCGTGAGAAGCAAAGATAATGAAGGAGAAGTCCAAAAACTCCATGTGTGAAGGAGAGTGGCCACAGTTTGTGGTGCATGACAAACTCGAGCTCTGTGATAATTTGTGATGCACCACAAACTGTGGCCACTCTCCTTCACACATGAAGTATTTGGACTTTTCCTTCATTATCTATGCTTCCCCACGAATTCCCTGCTACACCCAATAAGCATGTCTTTGCCAACACTTTCTTGTTTTCTTTGAATATAAATTTAAAGAAATATGATAGAAGTCTATGGATGACTATGAAATTTTCAAGTGAAGAGATTGTTTATATAGCCAAGGATTTCACCTAATCAATTTAACATCTATTAATGTAAAAGTAACTTTTCAGGTCTGTTTACTGTTTTACGTTCAGAGAAATTGAATGTTACAAGATAAGTAGGTGGTAAATGCAACAAGAAACAGTTGTTCTATAGTAAAAACAAGTAGGTGACAAATTTAAATGTAAGATGAATTAGGTGACAGAAGACAAAAAGTAGCTAGTAAAGTGCAAAAAAGATAAGTTTCAAGTTAAAAAAATATAGCTTTTTGAAAAACTTCAGCAGAAGAAGCTGAAGTTATTTAGTTAAGTTGTAAAAACTTCAGCACACAACAAGCTGAAGTTTTGCCCTGGATTCATTAGTTTTATCGTCATTAGCTTTTTCAAAAACTTCAGCAGAAGATTCTGAAGTTATTTAGTTTAGTTGTAAAAACTTCAGCACACAACAACCTGAAGTTTTGTCCTAGATTGAATAGTTTGTCGTAAAAGCTTTTTCAAAAACTTCAGCAGAAAATACTGAAGCTATTTAGTTCATTTGTAAAAACTTCAGCACTCAAATAAGCTGAAGCTTTGCCCTGGATTCATTAGTTTTGTTGTCATTAGCTTTTGAAAAACTTCAGCAGAAGATGTTGAAGTTATTTAGTTCATTTGTAAAAACTTCAGCATTCAATAAGCTGAAGCTTTGTCCTAGATTCATTAGTTTTGTCGTCATTAGATTTTTGAAAAACTTCAGCAGGAGATGCTGAAGTTATTTAGTTTATTTGTAACAACTTCAGCACTAAATAAGCTGAAGTTTTGTCCTACAACAGTCGACACTTTTGTTATGAGTTTTAACCAAAACTTCAGCCTAAAAAGCAGAAGTTATTTACTTCATGCTGAAGTTTAGCATGCTGAATTTCAACAAAAATATACTTAAAATTCTTGATAAAAGAGACAAACGTATTTGTTTTCACTTACATCCTTGAAAAAAAAAGAAAAAAATTGTTTTCATTTACAAGTTATTCTCTATTCAAAAAATTCACACAGAGTATCTTCATATTCTCCATAGTCATGTCCTACTTGCACTTCTGGAGTTTCATAACCGCTATCTTGTTTTTACACTCCATGAGCCCACAGATTTATAGCCAATTCTCTTCTGAATGTCAACACTTGTCTTTGATTGAAATGGAAGACATCTTCTAGCTTCAACCGCATATCAATGAACTTAAGAGTAAATATACCACAATCAACACTACAAAAAACATGAAAAAGAATTGAAGAATAGTTAACACAAGAAGAAAAATAATAAACATAAGATGCATCGTAAAACATATGCCAAACACGTGCTTGTTATCCTGTAGGGGTGTCTTCATCCACTTAATTTTAAATTTTTCCACAGGATTTTCTGCCCAACTTTTATTGTGTGTATCAGAGTCCAAGCATTTGAGACAGTGTGGGATCAACCGGGCATAAGTTTCGACATGATTAACCGCACTGTCATATGTTGTATTTCTCAAGGAATCATACACATATATAGTTTTATCTTTAAAGTGCAGAATTCCAAAAAGCAGTGCGTTGAAGTCTGCTTCCCCGTTGGCTTAAGTCGAAATGGAAAGAATACTTTTTCAGCAGATGCCCATGTGATACCACATGAAAGGTCAATGTCTCTTACGTAGTTGGCCACCTTTTCACCAGTTGATTCATCAGCATACCAAGTAAACTCGGTAAGTTCCTCAATATCCACTTCGTCTTCTTCTTTAGAAGCCTTACATTCGTGTTTTTTGGTTGTCCTCTTTCTCTTTGATTTGTTCATTTTTGCTTCTTTTTTTTCTCCTCCATTCTCTTTTCCTTCCTTTTTTAATTCTTCTCCTTCTCTTCATCTGTAGGATGAACACTACCCAGCTTAGTCATATACCGATCAAAAAGTAAATTTGTTACTGCACATCTTGATTTTGGATAACTTGGAAGGTGATAGCATTATTTTTTGCGCAAGAAATATACGCCCACTTCAATATGCGGCAGTTTAACAACAACAAAAGAAAATATGTGAAATAAAAAACTTCAGCATCCATAAGTATGAAATTTAGAAAAAATGCATTACAAAACTACAAACTGCATGAAAAAAACTTAAGCATATTCATTTTGAAGTGTTAGGAAATAATCTAAAAGCCTGGAGCATGTTTGATTTAAACTTTTAGAAAAAAACTAGAGACTGCATGTCAAAAACTTCAGCAACTTTAGGCTGAAGTTTTAGAAAATAAGCTAAACAACTTCAGCAGTTTTACTATAAACATAAGCTAAAGTTTACCAAATTATAGTACAAAACTTTACTATAAAAATAAGCTGAGTTTTTGGGAAATACAGTTGAAAACCAATTCAAAAAACAAACTTAATAACTTACTTTATCTGAAAGATCAGACTTAGGATCCACAAGCTCGATAAAGAATGACTTTTGAATATCAATTCCAGCTAATCTGAATGGTTTGGAATTATATTCACTAGCATCCTTCTTCAATCAGTCGGTAAATCTTTCCATCAATCCACTGTCTTGATTAACATAATGGAAGGGGCACCTTCGTGCAATCTTTCCTTCTTTTCAATCTTGCCCCCTTCGCTTTTGTTTAGGAACAACGTAAGGAGATTTCAACCAAATACTCTCCATATGAATTCTTTTCCCTTTTTTATCTGGTTTTCTTTTTGCTTGCTCTTTCTGCTGTTCCGTCGCAACTAACTGTTGTGGTTCAGCAGCAAGGGAAAAATCCACAGCCATGGTGGCACATACTTGACCAACTCCCTGTTGTTCCGTCACAACTAACTACTACGGTTAAGCATTAGGGGAAAAATCCACAGCCATGGTGGCACATACTTGACCAACTCCCTGTTGTTCACGATGTTGTTGTCTCTCTTCACCAACAACAACAACAGAAAATTACCTTCTAAACCAGTCCCTTCTGTACTACCCAGCGAAAATGAACATAACTTGAAGTTGGGGATATCACTATGTCAATCATAACATTAGGAGAAATGGAAACCTACCTTTTCTTAGGATTTGGAAGAAGTTGTGATGCATCAGATGATATCTGCAAAGGCAAGAAAAATATATACATAAATACAACTGATACAAAACACACATTAGGCAAAAGAAAATAACTTGTAATCGAATTGCAGAAAATAACTACCTGGTCTAAGTGTTGCAACACAGATGGTGTTTGCATTCCAACGGATCCACTTCCATTACTGTTAGATACGGCTATTTCTTCATGCAAATACATATATACATATATACATATATACATATACATATATACATATACATATATATATATAT
>ML421821.1:100151-114830 GCA_005239525.1 Nicotiana knightiana | reverse complement strand
GGGGGGAGAGGGTTCTGGTTTGGTGGGGAAGGGAAGGGTACTATAGCGCCTTAATAAACGGCGTTATTCTATAGCACCTTAATAAACGGCACTATACCTGCATGTGTTTTCAAATTCAAATATAACGCCCTTTTAAAGAGAGCCATTTAAAATGGCGTTATACATATTTTGGTTCCTAACTTTTTTTTCCACACATTTCGATCATTTGAATCCAAAAAAATCACATTTTGATTCTGGACTCCAAAATTTTCTGCGTGTACATCTGTGTATGTGAAAAAGAAAGTACATCAAACTGCTAGATCTTGGCAACATAATTTGGAGAACTTAATCGTTACATGGACTAGTTTTCCTGGAAGTTCAAGGATAAACTTTGGGGAAATAGGACCATCAATTGAAAAAAACAATATTTCACTTGCATATTATAATTTTATTTCTGAATTTTCAATTAGCAGTTCATAAATTCAGAACACTTAGTTCTGAATTTCAAATTATCAGCTTAAAAATCAAGTCTTGAATTTTAAATTAGCAGCTTAAAAATTTAGGATACAAAACTTTAGGATACTTAGTCCTTAAGTTTGGGTGAATTGGCTAATCTTTAAATATATTGTAAATTATAGATATATCTAAATAGCATGCTTAAAAGTGGATAATAGTGCACTTTGTCAGGTTTAATTGCTTAATTTGCTTTGTACATTTTTGGCCCAGTTTCTCGAGTACGACGGGCCCAAAATAAGCTTTTATTGTCCATCTTAATTCAGAATCATTTGATCATTTCATTCGTGAACAACTTTAGCCTTAACTACTTTTGAAGAATTAACCTAAATAGCTAGCCATTAAGTGCGTAAACAAAAAATAGCCAAGAAATATAAAATATATGTATAATATATATATAATCCATATATAATCTATTTATACCGACTAAAAAAAAAGACCCATTTGCAAAACTAGTGCTTAACAAATTGGAAAAGAGACCCAGGATCTTAACTTAATGGACGTAGATGTTACACCACCTACTTCTTTGAGATAATGGTCGTCAATTTAATAGAAATAAATTTATGTGTGTTTATATATTTATACACTTCAATTTTTCTCAACCACTTTTTTGCATCTATATGTGTGTCTGAACGCATGCGTTATATGTAGAGAAATTTTCAAAAGTTATTATTGTTTAGTTGTTATTAAATTTCTATAGTCATTATATACATAATTACTTCCTGTAGTTATTATTTAGTTGTTACGAGACTGTATTCGTTGTATTCGTGCTACTGCATTTATGAATACAGTAGCGAAATTCGCCTAAAAAATAAGGGAATTCAGTTGTGCAATTATATTCACGCTATAGCAAAATTCGCCTAAAAAAAGGAGAGTCCGATTGTTTAATAAAAAATAAATTTTACAAGAACATAGAAGAAGAAGAAGAGGAGGGGGTTTAACTCTTGGTGCTTGTTCATAATCCTTTTAGCCCAGCCTCTTCTCTAGTTAGAAGGTTCACTTTCTTTCAACAATTTGGTTTGAGTTGCTTCTTTTGTCTATGCAATCTTATTAAGTCAGAAAAAAATTAAAGATTAAATAGTTATGAGAAAAATTATGAAAAATTTATGTCTTTTTCTGGTTTTGGCTCATCGTTTAGAGTAGAAAAGAATGACGTGTAAACATAAAAGTAAAAAGTAAACAGTATAGTTGTACTATTTTTACTTAAATGGGTATATATTGATCCTTATCAGATTTGAGATAAACTAATATATGAAGATTTAGTTTGGTGTTTCACAGTAATGGAAAGAACCAAGAAACTTCAGGTGTTCATTTTATTTAGCACAATCATGGATGATTCCCTATGAAGGTTGAAAAAAAGAATATATTCTATTAGTTTATACCAAGAACTCTAATGTACAGGTTAACAATACTTGTAAAATACTACAAAAACAATAAAAGACTCGATGTAATCTCACAAGTGAGCCTTACCCCTACTTTCAAGAAGATAAAGATGTTGGTAATACTTGTACAGTACTACATGATAAAAAGATTAAAATATATATATATATATATATATATATATAAGAACAAACAGAGAACTATAATTTCTATCCACTTAAGTACTACTAAATTGCTTAGCAGAGAATCATTGGGCATATTTAAGAGGAGTGAAAACAGGGGAATTAATTAAAGGTGATAGGAATTGACCAATTATGTTGGTAATTCACGAAGTTAATACATAGATTGATTTTGTTACAAGTAGGTAATGGAAGAAGAGGAACGAAGTGCTCGAGGTGATGTGTTTGGTATTCCTGCACGAGTACAGTGAGTAGTAACCTTACCTCAATTTGTATTTCTACAACTAGCATGATTTGCACACGATTTTAATATGAACATGTTACAGACTGCTTTGAGTTTGCATGTGGGACAAGTCCTTTACTTGATATGATACAACAATATTTATTTGAGATGAATACAGTTATTCTGAAATTCTCATTGTTACCGAATATATTTTACCATTACTTCAGATAAGATTTATCGTTATCGAAATGAACTTATATGATTTGATGAGAAATGAAATGCCCTAAATTGTTTTAAAACAGTTTCCTACGAGGATTTACTGATTACAAAGACAAGCATAAATGGGAGGAGACTTTGAAGGATCCCGTAGCTAACGGCGGGTTCGTTAGACGTGGTGCACCTTGTATTTACAGATTATCGATTATAGTTATAGCCCTCGCTAGTGGGAAGGTAGAACTAGCATACTGTTATAGTTTTCCCTCGAGTAGGGACCTGCAATTATATTTGACTCCTTTTACAATTGGGTCCATACAGTGATACAGATTACATGATCCTTTCTTGGAAACCTCCCAAACATGAATATTGATATTACACAGTGTTTACCGAGTTTATTATCGAATTATCAATTGATTTATATTACATGAAACACATGATGAGACTGATTATTGATTATTGTTTCTGAAAGGGCATTTTAAAGATATTTTCTGTTTAATATGCTAGCATGTTTTCTGACTTGTTCTCAATTAAAAATGGTTGTGGTTAAGTGTTATTATTCACTGTGCTAGCGACTCATTCCCCATTTTTTTTACAGAGGCATTAATTAACGTGAGCAAGGATTTCATTAATTAGAGTACACGAGTTGATATTCCTAGTGAGCCTCGCATTTGTTCGCGTGAGCGAAGAGTTTATTTATTTATTATGCTCTTTCCTTTTGAACTCTTAGAGTCGCTCCATAGTCATTTTTATTAGTGTCATGAGTATTCGTTCATTATTAGACCCATGACTAGTATTAGATTCTCTTATAGTATTTTGGAGATGAATTTAAAATTACTGTGTTGCAAGTGATTGATTAATAATGGTGAATAACTGTTTGACTAGTTGATAAAGACTATGAGATATTTGGTAGATATAGGTTGGTTTTGTTATTGATTTTTTAGACATGGTAAATTTTTGGATAGTTCGAAAATAGGAAAAACTTTGTCCGATTTTATGTAAAATACCGATAAGGCTTACTTGGGGGAACTTGCTCCTAAGTGTCGGTCATGATCTTAAATTGTGTTGTGACACCTCTATTTGTCTATCTATAATTATAGAGGAAAAAGTTTTAAAACCCAAACTATAAATTACGAAATTGAGAAACAGTCGGACGCATTTAGTTATCACTCTACCATTTAGTTCACACTGAATTTTTCAAATTTTGAACGAGACATAGTTCATAGTTTTATTCAACACACCCATTGACGCCTATTGAACATGCACATAATGCAACGAGACTCTCGTCATCAGAGGCGAATCCAAGATTTTATTTTTATGAATTCAAGATTTCAGCTTTAACCACTGAAACACATTATCTTTTTTGAATTGTAGATTCACAGCTTAATTTTTTAGTAATTTTAGTGAATTATATACTGAAAATTCATATCTGGGATAAACTCTATGGGTTCAATTACTTTTGTCGGACCCGCCCATGCATGTTCGTCATACCTATCCGAGATTGATGTATATGGTAGAAATCGGGAAACCCAGCACCAGGTTTAGGTATGCAACGGAAGAGTCAAATTACGAGTCTATGAATACGAGCCTCGAGCTACTAGATGAAAAACGAGAAGCCACCCTCGTCTGAATGGCCGCACAAAAACAACGCATCAAAAAGTATTATAATCGAAGGACCAACCTTCGCCACTTCAGAATCGGGGATTTAGTTCTGAGGAAAGTCACCCTCAATACTCGAGACCCTAAGGAATGAAAACTCGGCCCAAATTGGGTAGGACCATATCAGGTCCTCGATATCACCGGGAAGGGATCCTACAAACTTGACACGATAAACAGCGAGCAACTACCAAATAATTAAAACATATCACTCCTCAAATGTACTATTGTTGAGGTATGACCTTCTCCTTTTTCATTTATATTTTACACTAACTTAATTTCAGGTGTTCGAGTGAAGGCATCGAAGTTCTCTCCAAAGCAGGAAGATATTAGATCTTAAAGCACGCGTTGCACTCTTTTCCCTTCGACCAGTTTTTATCCCAAATGAATTTTTCCGACAAGGTTTTTAACGAGGCAACCATCGTTCGTGCTAACTTAGAGTATCCGAGGCTTCTTTACAATCAACCTCGAATACTGGGGGACATCACCCTCGGATGTTATGTTTTCAAGGAAAATACTTCATGCCAACAGGGTTTCGATAGAAAAACTTTGTAAAGGACCAAACTGTCGAATGAACCGTGTCCGTATAGATTACTCGAACCCTATTGGCTAAACATGTACGCATGTATAAACTATTGAAAGAAGTACTTTTCTGTACCAGATCTCTCGTGCCTTAATAAAATTTCTATTTTATAAGTTATATACTTATGATTTCTTGTGAAAACTGGCTCAAGGGCCTAGTGCAAACTTCGAACGATCAACCCCATACTCGGGGACTGCCATAAAAAAATTGACACGTTCGAACTATTAAACTTCGAGACCATAAGACCTCAAAGAGGCAACCCTCGATTTTATAGGCCAAGGCCACCCTACTCAGGGTGTTCAAAGTATTATTGGGAAAATAAGCCTAAGAGGCAGACCCAAAGGCAACAACCAAACTAACGCGGCTCAAAGAGGTCCGAATTTTGCAATGAAAATAGGCCGTCAAATTCTTTTGTAAACCGGTTAAAAAGGCTAACCTCGGCAAAATAATTAAAGGGCTTCAATATCGGCCCTCAAAAAATCTTAAAAGGTATCGAACTGGTTAATACAAATTCGTGCTAAGGCACAGAAAGCAAAGGGTTTCGATAATGTTAAATCCTGAAAAATCCAACAGGTACAAACTTACTTCATGTTAAGGCATAACAAATTCCTATATGTCAAAAAACTTTAAGCCAAAAAAGAAAAAAAGTCATTCTTCTAAGGCCATATCGGTCTGATTCAAGAGCCTAAGGGCCATTATATTTTTGAGTTCGAGAGTCCATTCTCACTCAACTCAAACCTAAGGGTTTTACTACTTCGAGTTTGAGCAAGAGCTCACTCAACTACAAAGAAAGTATTAGTTTGGCTTCGGCCCAGTTGCCTAAAATCCGAAGTCTTAAACATATTATTCACAAGGCATGAAGTATATCAAAATTTTACAAGGCACGAGGCGAATTGAAATTATCACAAGTCAAAAATTGAGATGAAATTCAAAAAAGATTCTCTTATATATATAAACGAAGGTATTTACAAAGGACCAACCGGGGTCCTACACAAAAAAGAAAAGAAAAATACAAATATCCTAGCTATGTTCGGGGGTGAATCCCTCATCGAGGAAAGCTTTTTTCTCGGGCTCCTCATCATTATCGGATACGCTCTTGCTGTTTTCATCATCGTCATCGGAAGAGGAAGAGGCCAGTAGCCTGTCATCGGCTTCATGCACCTTTTCCTGTGTTATCTCCTCAAAAAGGTCGAAACCTCGGGTGTGGATCTCCTCGAGGGTCTCTCTCCAGGATTGGCATTTGGCAAGCTCGGCAGTCCATTGTGCTCGATCGACAACTTCCTCAGTTGTGCTAGAGTAACTTTGGCATCAGTCAGATATATGGCTACCGTCTTATCAGCCTCGGTCTTTGCTTTTTCTGCCTTAGCTTGGGCCTTTGCAAGTTCAGCTTCGAGCTCTTCAACCCTCTTATCCTGAACCGAGCACTTTTCCCTTGCACTTCGAAGTTGGACTTCGACCGACGACAATTGGGCCAAGGCAGTCTCTTTCTCAGCAGCAAGGCGGTCCATGCCTTCCTTCCATTTGTAGCAGTCTGCTTTCGCTCGAACGACCTCCTACCTAAATAGCTCGATCCATTCGATCTTTTGCTGCAACTGTGACATTGAAACATTAGCTTCCGCCCTTGAATCGAGCCCGTGGTTTTTCAAGAGAATCGTTACCTACTCGTTCAGCTCGACTTCCTCCTTACGAGCTCTAGCCAAATCAGCTCGGAGGTCCTTGATCTCCTCGTCCTTCTGCCCACAGAGAAGCTTGAGAGCATTCCTCTCCTATGGAAGCCTTTGGAGATCGGCCTCGCATTTTCCTAATTCGGCTCGGGACTTAGAGAAAGCCTGTATGAAAAAAAGAAAAGAGTTAGACAGAAAAAAGAAAAAAATGAAGGAATGCTACATTAACAAAATTCAAATTTACTCGGTTAAGAAGACGTTGGGACTTTTCGAAGATGTTGGATGCATCATTGAGATCGGAGGCATCCTTGACCCCGGTAAAGAAATCCCGAAAAGAATCCTCCCCACCGAGGACTCCGCCTATTTCGGGAGTCCTTATGGCCTGTGCATCCCTTATAACCTCTTGGTAAAAGGCAGGAAGGGATGGTGAGTGACCTATTTTCACTACCCCAAGCGATTCACTCGGTGCTCTGTTCAGCTCTAAGGGTCTCGACACCATCCCCCTCTAACACGTTCGTCGTTTGACGAAAGGCAACCTCGACCTCAAATGATTCGGGGACTTTGTCTGAATCTTTCTTCAAAACTTCTTCAGTACGAGGCAGGTCCTTGTCAATCGCCACCGATTTAGCGGCCTTGGTGGTCTCGATGGTCTTCCTCACTCGGGTCACCAACGCCGAGTCACTGCCTTCATCTTCATCTTCATCTTCTTCCCTTAACCTTTGGATTGACTCCAAAGTCAGGGGGATAGTGTTCCCCGTGGGTTTCCGAGGTGCTCTCTTTCTGGGTTTTTCCCCCTCGGAGGTTGAGGCCCATTTTCTCTTATTGTCCTTCCCCGACTTCGGAGCCGGGGCCATAGCCTCTTCTTCACAATTCGGAGTGCCTTAGGACGACATTCTTGTTCAGGACTGCACAAGAAAAGACTAAGTAAGTGAAAAGAAATTTAGCCAATTCATAAGGCATGAGAAAAGGGAAACTTACCATGGTTCTTTGCTTCCCATCGGCCTTTTTCCAAGTCGCGCCAACAACTCTCAGCATAGGAAGAAGTCGAAGCCAGCCTTCAGACCCAGTTCTCAAGGTCAGGGATTGCTCGAGGCATCCAAAAAACCGTTACATGATGAAGGAAGGTATTAAATAAAGCAGAAAATGAAACACAACATGGAAATCAATGAGTAGAGTGCTACTTACGCCTCGGATTCCATTTCTCAGGAAATGGCATTTTCTCTTTCGGGATGAGATCACAGGTCCTCACCCGAATGAACCGACCCATCCACCCTCGGTCTTTGTCCTCGTCGATGCTCGAGAACAACGCCTTGGTCGCTCGACGTTGCAGTTTGATCAACCCTCGAAAGATGCGAGGGCTGTATAACCTGATGAGGTGATCGAGGGTGAACGACAACCCCTTGGCTTTGTTGGTAAAGAACCGGAGCATGATCACTATGCACCAAAATGAGGGGTGTATTTGGCGCAAAGTCACCTGATATTGACGGCAAAAGTCAATGATGACTGGATCGAGGGGCCCCAACTATTTAACAAAGATAATATGATGCACAGAAAAGTAAAATGTATTGTATTTGTAGTTCAGATGCCTTTACAAGTTAAATTTTCTTCCCTTATATAGGGAATTTCTTGATATAACGTCTACCTCTTACAATGATCGCTCATTAATGACTAATTATTACATTAATGGGACGTTACAAAAATTAATCGTAACTGTTGCGTGAAGGTTGTGTAATGTGTGAGTCATTAATTGAGGATCTCTGAATCTTCATGTAGCTCTGTCCGGATTCATTCTGACCGTGTCTCTTCTTTGTCTCAATCAGGTTATTTTCTCGTAGCTGATTTTCCCGTAGGTTTATTGAGTCGTGCCTCTTTGCTTCGCACCTCTTTATTGAATCGTGTCTAGCTGACATGTTTTCCTTGATCCACGTAGCCGGCTGAGTCATCGGGAATTATCATACGTGTGAAAATATTTTTTACCAATACACCAACGAGAAAGGATAAGTGTAAACACTTAGATGCCCTTTCAAATGGGTAGTGATGCTCTCTTCGGGGGATGGGATCTCTATCACTTTGTCCTCCTAGTTACAATCCCTTTTTATTTTCTCGAGACACCCCACGGTTATCGAGCAAATATACCTCGATACATGCTCACATCGACCAGGGACCGATGGAGGATTCTCGATTTTGAAGTCCGATTTAAGAACACACGGCCCGGGAACACACTATTCAGGGAGCGGATCTACTGACATTTTATCACCGGCCGGCCGTGAAGAAGAAGATGAAGATTTTTCCTTTTGTGGAACCGCTTTGGATGTTTTTGCCATTGTATAGGTTGAAGAAAGAGGAAGATAGTAAGGTTTTGTGGTTTGAGACTAGCGGTGAAAACCAAAGGAACGGTGAAAGAGAAGAACTTGAGAGAGTTAAGAACTTAGAAGAACAGACGAAGGTAAAAGTAAAGTTTGATTCAACAATAAGAAGGCTTATTTATAGATTTACGGTGACGGTTCAACGGCACTAGCGGCCGACCGCCAACTGACGCTCATTAATGGTTTGGGGAGTTGTACCGACGGGACGTTTCAGTCACTTCCATCGCTTACGTCACGAGGATGACATCATTGTTTATCGAGGTCAAAGAAAATTCGAAGGCTCAATTCGTTTCTTCTCATTATAATCCAAGAAACGAGGGGACTATCTGTATGCGATAAAAATCGGGGCTACCCAATTTTACTATTTGATCGAGACTAGGGCATTGAGTTCGAGATCGAAGTCTCTTTCGAAATCGTGGTCGGTATCAATCGAAGCCCGGGGAGATAGACTCCGAGTAACATCGGGGATAGCTTAGTAACGAAAGAGCGAGATATCCGTGATCGGTCGAGGATCTTAGCGTGAATCTCGGAATAAATCAAATCAGAAACGGTAATTAGTTGTTTATATGATTTTCTTCTATAATTAGATATATACCATAATTAGGATTCCTCTACTATATAAAGAGGAGTTCCAATCATTTGTAAGCATCATTATTCATTGAGAAAAAAGCAATATATTTGTTCCCTTCTTACTTGTATTCTTGTTCGTCAATCTATACCATTTTTACTATTCTCTTATCAGTCTGAGGGTACCTTAACTCGAGGTTGAAGCCCTGTTCGAATATCGGTTTGATTTATCTCTAGTTTAATTTTGTCATTTACTTACGCAATTATCAATTGGTATTGGGTGAAATCACATATCCTTAAAACCACTATATAAATTTAATTGTTATCCAAATTTTAGGGTAAACCATCGACAAAAGAGTCCATGATTTATGATATCAGTACACTTGGGCCTTTTCAGCTCATGATTTGGCTATAGTAGTGTTTATGGACATGTTCTGGTTTCATTTTTCAATACGTGATTGCTTTTCCCAGGTGCGATGCATGTATTAATTAATCATTTAGCCGTAGTACTGTGGAACATGCCTTGGTTTCATTTTTACTACTGCGTGATTGCTGTTTTTCAGGTGCTATTGATAGGAGTGCTTCGCATATATAATTATGCATGGAATCATTATACTTTCCAAGCATGATAAATAACAAGAGCATCCTTTTTTTTATACTTAATTTTTGGTAGTGAAAGAGTCAATCCAGCCAAAATTGTTCAACTAATGGGCCTACATCCACCAACCTAATTGAAACATTTAACAACTCACAACCAAACAAAGAGGTTTGTCGTCTTCAACACCTATAACCTCTTTCTCTAGAGAATACGATGAAGTTGACAAAAGAAGGGAGGGACCCGTCACTACTTTTACATAAAAGTAGTGTTTTGCATTGATATTTGATAGTATATTATATATCCATTTTACGTAAAATTGAATTTATCAATATATACATGAAACCCATAATATGATAACCCAAGAAATTAAAAAAAAAAAAAACGCTAGCTAGCTACAATCAATTAAAGTATAGTGATTTAATTTATCATATAAAAATTCGTTACACGATCATAATAAATCCTTGTAACATAATACCAAATTTTTTAGTGCATCTCCGCTAGTTTATATTTTAACAGTGTATATATATACTTACTGCCTTCAGTTCAAAATCTCAAACTAAAGTACGTACATGTACACAAACAATCAATTAATCTTACCCCTCGATCTAAAATTACTTGTATGAATTCTCTTTATCCTTTCTTATTTCACATCAATACCAGATAGTTTTTAAAAGGCGATTAGAAGTTCTTTGAAACTATAAAGTCTTCAAACATGCACAGACTTATAAATCTTTAACTAGAATTTTTCTTTTAAAAAAGAAAAAAAAGGACTCCAACAAACACCAAGACCTAGCTAATATGTGTGTAAACCTAACTAGTAGGTATTAGATCTCAGTATCTGCGCGCATATATCCCACCCCATGCATACTGAAATTAGGGATCATTTGGTTACTAGGATTAGGACACTAATTTCAGGATAAAATTAGGGTTTGTTTACCCTAAAAACGGATAACAATTGAATTTATATGTGGTTTTAAGAACACGTGGTTTCGCTTAGCACCAACAGAGCAAATAAATGAATTAATATTGAAAATTGAATGCAAAGAAAAATAAAGCAAACCAAATGAGATATGCAGCTTTGGCCCTCGAGCTAGGTCGTCCCCAAACGAGCACTACTAAAAATTCGGGAAAAAATGACCACAAAAAGCGACCAAAGTTGGTCCCAAACAGTGAAAAGCGACCAAAATGCGTCCAAACTGGCTTGGTCGCTATTTTGTTGGTCCCTTTAAATTAGGGACCAAAGTTGGTCGCTAACTTTGGTCTCTAAAGTAAAAGGACCAATATTCCGGGTATACAATATAGCGACCAACTTTGATCGCTACAATATTTTAATAATATAAATTTAGCGACCACAATTGGTCGCTTATTTTTAATTTTTTAATTTTTTTTTTTTAAAAATAAGCGACCACAATTGGTCCCTAATTTATAGAATTTAATTTTTTTTTTATACATAAGCGACCAAAATTGGTCGCTAATTCCCAGAATTTTTATTCTTTTAAAAGTATAGCGACCAAAGTTGGTCGCTTTTTCTGAAAATCTGGGTTAATTAGCGACCAACTTTGGTCGCTATTGTCCAAAAAAAATTTAAATAGAAAAGCGACCAACTTTGGTCGCTTTCTGGGTATAATTTTGGCAGAAACTACCTGTTTTGGCAGCTACACCACCTGTCAGCATACCAAATTTCCTATTACAAGCAACAACAAAAACAACAACAAAAAAACTGATAACAACATTAAAACCAACAAAGTAAAGTTTAATAGAAAACACATTAAACTAACAAAACTAAGTTAATGGTTATTACAAGCCCATTTGAAAACCGGTTCTATTGTCTAGTTCAAAGTATATAAAAGTACTCAAGGAAAACTAAGTGTTCTTTCAGCATCCTCGTCCGAAAGTTGGATTGCCTCGCCCGACTCATTAGGTGGATGACTGCGTATGAATTCCTCCACGTCAGCTGTGAAGCGACTCTATAAGAAAAATTACATTGAATTAGTAAATCAAATACTTAATGAAAAGTAAAAAACTTACATGTACAGTCGAGGCTCGGCCCTCGACCCACCTTTCTGGATCAGTCTCTTTCTTCTTCTTTACAATATGAGTCTCATTGAATAGCTTATCTTGCTTCATTGGCATCATAAAGTTGTTTGGTGGCTTTGGTGATTATTCTCGTTGTAATATTACTCGGGATGAACTTGAATACAGAGAATAACTTGGATACAGTACCTGACATGGTGTGTCTTTGATCAATTGTTGTTCTCATTAGCGACAATGATAATGAGAAGGCAATGGCATGTGTTTCAAACAGTGATGGTGTAGGTAGGAATTTAACATTTCCTAAGTTGATAAAAGAAGAGGTTATAGAGGAATTCTCTACTTCATTTTCCAAACGCTTCTCTAAGGAAGAGAAGTTTGGAGAAATCTCCTCTTGAAAAATGAAGTAGAGAATTCCTCTATAACCTCTTCTTTTATCTACTTAGGAAATGTTAAATTCCTACCTACACCATCATTGTTCGAAACACATGACATTATCTCCTCATCATCATTGTCACTAATGAGAACAATAATTGAAGACTCACTCTGCCAGGTACTGTATCCAAGTTATTCTTGGTGAAAATTCCATTGCATGTCTAGTAAAGTCATCAACCCCTTTTACAAAATCCTCCCGCGATCCCCACCAATTAGGATAATTCATGTTGTACATCCAAGTACGATGTTCCATCTATACAAATAAAACAAGAACAAATTAATTTAGTTAATTCATATCCTAATTTTTTTTTAGTTAATCAATTCCATATCCTAAAGATTCAACTCATATCCTAAAAGTTCAATTCATATCCGAAAATTTCAATTTATATCCGAAATGTTCAATTCATATCCTAAAATTTCAATTCATATCCACAAAAGTTCAATTCATATCCTAAAGGTTCAATTCATATCCTAAAGGCTCAATTCATATCCAAAATTTCAATTTATAAACTAAAATTACAATGCATAAACTAAAAGTTAAATTCATATCCTAAAGGTTCAATTCATATCCTAAAGGCTCAACTCATATCCTAAAAGTTCAATTCATATCCACAAAAGTTCAATTCATATCCTAAAGGTTCAATTCATATCCTAAAGGCTCAACTCATATCCTAAAAGTTCAATTCATACACAAAAATTGTAATTTATAAACTAAAATTACAATACATAAAGTAAAACTACAATACATAAACTAAAAGTCCAATTCATATCCTAAAATTTCAATTCATAAACTAAAGTTCCAATTCGTATCCAAAAATTTCAATAAATATCCAAAAGGTTCAATTCATATCCTAAAGGCTCAGTTCATAAACAAAAAATTTAATTCATAAACTAAAAGTCCAATTCATATCCTAAAATTTTTATTCATATCCACAAAAGTTCAATTCATATCCTAAAGGTTCAATTCATATTCTAAATGCTCAATTCATATCCTAAAAGTTCAATTCATACACAAAAATTCTAATTTATAACTAAAATTATAATACATAAAGTAAAACTACAATACATAAACTAAAAGTCCAATTTATATCCTAAAATTTCAATTCATAAACTAAACTTCCAATTCATATCCAAAAATTTCAATTAATATCCAAAAGGTTCAGTTCATATCCTAAAGGTTCAATTCATATCCTAAAAGTTCAATTCATAAACTAAACTTCCAATTCATATCCAAAAATTTCAATTAATATCCAAAAGGTTCAGTTCATATCCTAAAGGTTCAATTCATATCCTTAAGGCTCAATTCATATCCTAAAAGTTCAATTCATACACAAAAAATTTAATTCATAAATCCAATTCATACCCTAAATTTTTATTCATATCCACAAAAGTTCAATTCATATCCTAAAGGCACAATTCATATCCAAAAATTTCAATTTATAAACTAAAATTACAATACATAAACTAAAAGTCAAATTCATATCCAAAAGGTTCAATTCATATCCTAAATGCTCAATTCATATCCTAAAAGTTCAATTCATATCTACAAAAGTTCAATTCTTATTCTTAAGGCTCAATTCATATCCTAAAAGTTCAATTCATACACAAAAATTTTAATTCATAAACCAAAAGTCCAATTCATATCCACAAAAGTTCAATTTATATCCTAAAGGCTCAATTCATATCCTAAAAGTTCAATTCATACACAAATTTTTTAATTTATAAACTAAAATTACAATACATAAAGTAAAACTACAATACATAAACTAAAAGTCCAATTCATATCCTAAAATTTCAATTCATAAACAAAACTTCCAATTCGTATCCAAAAATTTCAATTAATATCCAAAAGGTTCAATTCATATCCTAAATGTTCAATTCATATCCTAAAGACTCAATTCATATTCTTAAGGCTCAATTCATATCCGAAAGGCTCAATTCATATCCTAAAAGTTCAATTCATACACAAAAATTCTAATTTATAAACTAAAATTACAATACATAAAGTAAAACTACAATACATAAACTAAAAGTCCAATTCATATCCTAAAATTTCAATTCATAAACTAAACTTCCAATTCGTATCCAAAAATTTCAATTAATATCCAAAAGGTTCAATTCATATCCTAAAGGTTCAATTCATATCCTTAAGGCTCAATTCGTATCCTAAAAGTTCAATTCATACACAAAAAATTTAATTCATAAACTAAAAGTCTAATTCATATCCTAAATTTTTTATTCATATCCACAAAAGTTCAATTCATATCCTAAAGGTTCAATTCATATCCTAAA